>JAQGAS010000469.1:0-48694 GCA_034686365.1 Pachymerium ferrugineum | reverse complement strand
TCAGTACTTCATCCACATTCATACAATAAACATCTCCACATAATCTTGCCTACTCGACCTCTGACTCTACCGTTACACCGTTACAGTGTGGCAGACTCTCTCCACCAACCTCAAAACCCTCTGGTGGCAGAGAGTGGAACTACGCAGACTACAGGTGAACCGCGGTTATATTATTCCATAAAAACGACTACTGTTAGCGTTAAAAATTATAATATTCTAACCCCGCCACAGTTCAGCTGCACGATTTAAGATTTTGCATTTGTACGGTGCGGGTGCGGCAGGAATCGGGCAGGAAGTAGTTGATTTTCCTCAACAAGCAGTGAAATGTGCCAGTTTTCCTCTCTAGATGGCGATCTCATCACGAAAGCCACGGTTTCTTTTGCCTCTGCTTGTCTTCTTCCTATAATCCCTTTCAGAGGCGTAACTAAGAGGTTAAAGTTGGGGGGGGGGTGTAAACGAGAATCGATTAAATATTGCCAAACTATCGACTAAAATATCGATAAAATATCAACAAAATATCGATTTAGAGATCCAAAAATCGATATTTTGTTGATAATATCGATTTTTGGATCTCTAAAATTTACCGAATAGAGCTTATTAGATTAAAATTGGGGGGGTGTTCCACCCCTCCACACCCCCCCTATAGTTACGCCTCTGATCCCTTTCATAATTAAATTTATCCACGCACATAATCTTTCTGGAAAAATGGAAAATTTCTCGTTTACATTATCAGAAGTGGCCAAACTATAAACTTGGAAGGCAAAAAAAAAAAGATTTGTTACATCAGTGTGAAGATCTATTGACATTAAATCTAGTCTTCTTAACTTTTTTGTATCTTTTTTAGTGATTTGGGCTTCCAACTCGCAGCTCTCTCTCACATTACCTGATGGCATCTGACAAATGTTAGTCTTCATTTGAGGCGACAATTATGGAAAATTATTGACGTACGGTAAATGGTAAACCAAATAATTATATTATCGTGTGTGCTGGTTTTTCATTAGCTAGTCTCATGTTAAATTACGTGCATTATAAAGTTAAATCCTTTATTAGAAAATAAAATTTTATATCTCTATTTGGAATTAAGATTTATTAAGCTTTTTAAAAAGTTTTAGAGAGAGCTGGCAACAATTTTGAAATATTACTGTTTGGCAATGATCTCAACAAGAAAATGAGGGCAATTTATTTTTAAAAAAGATAAATCGCTATACATCTATTCAATTGAACAAATTTGTTTACCACTGGCAGGTTTTAGGTATAATTTTGTTTCCTCGTAGTGACTAGCAATATTGAATACCATGGGATAATTGCAAATTATAAATATTCAACAGTAACTGCTATATTGTCATTTCAACTATCAACTTAAAAACTTACAAAATTCATAAACGGATCAAAAGATTTAATCTCTTATAGAAATTTTTCTTATATAAAAGGCATTAATCTTCACTTGATATTTTTCTTCTGTGATGAAATGTCAGTCCTAATAATATTTTAATACTCATTGTCAGTAGTCATTCAGTAAAAAAAAAATCTATTCTTCGATATATACAAAAAAAATTTAAATACTCAAATTTCCATATTTCCATAAAGAAAAACCAGAAGACGACACAATTTACTTTTTACGTCATTTCCGTTTCTCAGATGCATTATACAGTAAGCTTTCATCATTTTGTTCATGTTTTTTCAATAAATAATATCAATAAAGGCTTAAAAAACAAGTGCGAAATTTAGAACTAATGGTTCAGGTCTAAATTACAATCAGTTATCTAACTACTTCTGCAGTCAGAAATGTTTTATCAATTATAAAATTGGACTTACAGAGTTCTAACAATTTCGTTAAATCACTGATCCACTTGACAGCTAGCAGCACAAAAACAACATCCTGATATGAGTTTCAGGTGAACACAGCAGCATAGTACACAATTATACTTTGGTCCATTCAAGCTTAACTTTTGACTGAGATAAATTCAATAGGCCGTTATTAGTCACAAAATTTTAAATAGGCCACTTGTAAGGCTATAAACAATTCTAGATTTTCCACTTTGTAAAAATAAAAATTAATGCCAATAATAAGACTCATAGTGGCAAATGAGGCGAAACTGAAGATTTATGCATAGGGCCTTTCAGAAATGGCAAATGGGGCAATGGTCTGCCTATTGGTGGTGGTGGTACTAAAGATCTTTGATAGGGAGAAGCTCCTTGACTGATGCACGAAGAACTTGTATTATTGCTAGGATCCGTGTTAGTACTATATCGGCTGCCAGCCATTAATAAACTATCCCACATTTTTAATCTAGAATGAATCTCACGAAATGCTGGCCTTCTTGCTGGAATTTCGTGCCAGCATTCCACCATTAGAGCGTACACGTGCGAAGGACATTCTTCAGGACATGGCAATAGATGTCGTGATCGCACCATTTCTATCACTTCTTGATTGGAGAAACCGAAATATGGTTGCAGACCAAAGCTATAACTTTCCCATAAGAGAATTCCAAATGACCAAACATCACTATCAGTTGTGAATTTCCCATACAGAATGGCTTCTGGAGGCATCCAACGGACAGGTAAGAGAGACTGTGATTCGATTCTATAATAATCTGATGCATAGATATCTCTTGAAAGGCCAAAATCTGAAATTTTTACAGTTAATTGATCACCCACTAAACAATTCCTAGCTGCCAAGTCACGGTGTATATAATGATGTCCTGAAAGGTACTCCATTCCTGCTGCTATTTGCACAGCAATATACATAAAATCTGCTTGATCCAAAATATGACAGGTACCATCAACGCTGCTAGCCGAAACATCTGAGTTTGGTCCATGAACTATGAGAAATTCATGTAAGTTTCCTTGTGTCATGTATTCAAAAATCATGGACAAAGGCTGTTCTTTGATACAAACACCCAAAAGGCAAATCACATTAGGGTGGCGAAGGTTTGATAATAACTCTACTTCTCTGCGAAAATCTTGAACTGTTTTTAACGTGGCATTTGCTTTGACAGTTTTAATGGCTACGGACGTAGAATTTCCCATGCCATCCGCTGAAATACCTACCAATTCACCTTTGTAAACCTTGCCAAATGCACCTTCACCTAATTCCTTCTCAAAACGTATTTGGGACATTGGAAATTCTCGAGCACATACAGCCATTTTAGGCAACAAACTACTTAACTCCAGTTGCTGGTTTTGGTAGGGTTTTGTTATAGGTGTAATGGCTTTAGTTAAAGGCTTTGATAAATTCTGTCTTCGTTTCCACCAAATCAGAAGTAACAGTGAACAAATAACAAAAGCCAAGATGGTAGGCAATGCTATGTAAAGCCACTGATAATTATCTAAAAAAAAAAGAAATCACATTAAACAAAAAAGTTTAGTTTAGGGAGGGTTATTGGTATATAACTTATACATGCTTTTATGAATTACATTTTTTACAATATAAAATTAAACTAATTAAAAATAATCTAACAAAATATTAAAAATAGTGAGTTTGTGTTATGTATAAATCTTGTCTTAAACTGGGTTTTAATTTAATCGCCCGATTTTAGGCAGTTAAAGCTCTAACCGGAGATTAAAAACCACATGAGCGGGCCTCGATCTATGATTCGATAACTTAAAACGGCAAAATGTCAAATTTCCCTTAACATACCGATTAAATACAACTCTATGGTGTCAAAAATCATACAAATCTTTGTTTGAAAACATTCTAAACATCCAGCAAAAAGATTTTTGGGTCTCAGATTTTTCATCATAGAAATTCTAATGAAATACTATAGGATCACGCTGTGACGTCATGCCATTACAATTATCGAAAGGATTTTTGACAGTATTTGTCGTATAGCGACCCCCTTTGATGGTGCCCATGACCAAATACATCCAATCACAAACCTTGAAAGAAAGATCCACGTTTAATTACTCAAGTTAGTTAACCTACAGTTATTTATGTGATGTTTTTTGGTGCAACACATACTTGTTACACTAAGGTTTGATTTTTCAGTTAAAATAACTAAGGTTTATCTACAACTACAATTAGCAGTTGTTGGTGCATCCATTCTTAATAACTATAGTGCAAGCTCATTTACCTCAAGGTACCTACATTGTCTATCTCACATTGTAGAAGGTTACAACTCTTTTTGAAGAATAGTAGTAGGATATGATTGTTTACTATGAAAAGTTGAACATTATTCTACTTTTAGACATTTTCCATTTATCCCTATTCACAGACCTTATCTTACTATAGTTTTAAGAGGATAAGTCTGATGATATTCAACTCCAATTTCGATATACTTTAATTCACAATACGAGATAAACACATTTCCTTTGTGAAATGTAATCACTTTCTTGAGGAGTACTGTTAGAATTAATCTACTAAATGATGAGTTTGAGTATGTGTATCTGCGATATGGAATAATTTGCTACTGAATCGAAGTTACAGGTACTTTCACTGCATGAAAAATGAAATTTACAAGAAATTAAAACTTCTTTTTAAAGCTACTTTTTTCTATGTTTGGTAAAATTCTGTGAAGGTGTTGACCGTCACATAATCTTTACAAGTTAAAAAGCTTAATAAAGTTCTAATGTAACAATGTTATTAAAATGTTATAAAAATTCTTATCAACACTAAATCAATAATTATAATACAATGTTATGACATTGGAGAGACAAGCAATTAAACGTTAAGAACAATAGATGAATTAAGAATACACGCTTAGAAATAAAGGTAGAAAAAGGTCTGTGAATAGGGACAAATGGGTAAAATGGTCTAAAAATAGTATAGGTTTCTACTACGGAAGGTTTAAAATTAATGTTAGACCTTCCATAGTAGAAACCTATGCTATTTTTAGATCTTTTTATCCATTTGTCCCTATTCACAGACCTTCTTCTACCTTTATTTCTAAAGAGTATACTCCAAAACGTAGAAAACTCATTTAGTTAATGTTGAATGAGAAGGTAGCATATAAAAGAAAGCATGATGTTTTAATGATTAAATTGGTAAGAAATGGTATTAGTTAAGAAGCTTTAAATGAGACTAGGTGGAACCTATGGAAAATCCACGGATCATTTTTTACTGAATTTCAATCCTTAAAACCTTTTTCATATTAGGGCCCAATTCCATTTTTTAAAATCTTTTTTGTATTAAGGCCCAATTCCTTCCCTTAAAACTAATCTTAAAACCAATCTTAAAGAAATCATTGTCATGGTTTTTTATATTAGAAATTTCGAAAATTAGACTTAATAGAAAATAAACATTAAAGAGTGAACTATCCGCCACCTGGTGACAACATTTGAAAAAACCAGATCTCATTCTTTTGAAGTCGATGCCATAACTTATTCTTATTCATTTCAACCACAGCCATAACTTATTCTTTTTCATTTCAACCCTATTTTTGTATTATTAAGTAAAAAAATCTAAGAAAACCAGCAATTAACCTGGCTCCTCCTTCAATCAGGGCTAGCCAATCAAAACGTTAAGAATATTGTTAGTTTTTAATTAAAAATATGTAACTTGTTGCATATTTCTTAATTTTTGCGTATTCTACAGGAAAAGGGCTACTGATTGCACTAAGTTTATGGGTGAAGTCGGTTATGGGAAAAGCTAACGAACTGTTACAAAAAGATCAAAGGCTCCGCTTAGCGGATTAGATATATAGATAGAAGCAGATTAAATGAAGATAAATCTAAAGGAAATCTTAATAGCCCGGTTGGAAAGATGTCGTCATAAAAGATCAGTTATAAATAATACATTTTATATGACAATTTCTAACTTTATAACGTAAGGTTACAAAAGTGTAAATTAGTGTTTTTGCATACTGATAACAGATTAAACGCAAGTCTTCAGGACTGTTGTGTTTATAGCAATATTGCAAATAGGAAAATGTAATTCATAGGTTAGCCTCTGAGGTCTACACCAAACGGCACATGTATGTGGTGTATTGCTACATCATACCGTTTACACCCCCTAAGGTGTATTATTAAAACACCCCGTGCATAAACACCCACAGGTGTAAGGAGAATACCTGCTGGTGTTCTGACGCACCTGAAGGTGTAGGCCACAAAAAGTGTTAAATTACACCCCTAATGGTATAACACTTTAGGGTGCTACCGAACTCCTAAAAGGTGCCAAAATAGGGACAGCTCAAAAACAGCTCTAAAGGAGTCTATTTACACCAGTATTGTTTGCAGCGTGGGGTCATTCTCTTAAGATTTGTGATTGGATGAATTTGGTCATGAGATCTGTGAAATCACACACCTTGATGGTGTGTGATTTCGCTGTACAACAAATACCTGGATCTCATTTCAACCTAACAATTGTCAAAATTCATAATTGTAATCTCACAGCATGATCTTAGCATTACAATGGAATTTCTATGATGAAAAATTCAAGACCCAAAATCTTTAGGTTTAAACTTTCTTATGACCACTGGTTTTTACACTTTTCAGATCTTTTCTACCTTATTGATGTATACCTATTCCAACTGGGTGCTTATTATCACCTTTTGAAGAATAAGATGAGTACAGTGAAATCCGTTTATAATGATTTGCTTAGTACGACCATCCAGATATTATGCCCACTTTTTTCAAATTTGGTTGGCTCACTATTTATTTTACACTACTTTAACCAGTTGCAACGACTCTGAATATAATGACGAAGTTGACTATAGCGGCATGATTTCAGACTACATTCGGCTCGAGTTTTGTTTATAGTGACTATGATGTCACATTTCCTGTATTTTACTTTCGGTTTAAATTCACAATCGCAACAAGACGGAAAGCATTCTCGATTGTGGGAGAAATCTGTGATTACGTCATGATTAAAGCAAAAGGAAACAAAGCAAATTGTTAAATAAATGATAGTATAATGCACAGTAATAGTTTTTGACTTCAAATTAAAATATTTTTCATGTTCTCTGTTTAAAACGCGGATATAAAGACCTAATTTTAAGTCCTCGTAGCCGTCGTTATAAACGGATTTCGCTGTACAAAAATGTCTAAATGAGTAAGATGTTAAGCTTTGCACCTTACTTGATTGATGATCAGTATTTAAGATTGGATTAGTAAGGTTAGACTATGTTAGGTTAGGTCAGATTACGTAAAATTAGATTAAATAAGAAAAGATTAAATTTTAGGTTGAAATGTGTCATTTAAAAATAACACCAACGTAACAAGCCTCGTTGGTTAAGTTAGCTCAGGCACAGGCTGTAGTACTGACCAGAGAAGGGAGTATAGTGCTTAAGTTAGTGCGAACGATCTGTAAGTGACTTAAGATTGCGAGTTCAGTTCCGAAAATATTTTGGAGCATTTTATTAAAAACAAATATGGCGAATCTATATACTACTAGCCTAAGAAACTACAATAGATTTGTTTTGACAGTTCGTTGGGCAAATCTAGAGCACCTACTAAAACAAGTTATACACCAATCGACAGATCTTGATATGCAAATTTGCCAAAATTTTAAAATATTAATTTATGATTGAGATATTTACGTTTTTTAGTTGGAATAAAACAATTTGATTGGTCAGCCAGTACGCAGATAACCAATCAGATGGCGGCGCCAATTTTAAATTCCCGCACTACTTCAAAGTTTGAAATGATAAGATAGGGTGGGGGCGCTACTTGCAAAAAGCTATAATTGTTTACAAACATTGGGCTAAAGTTCTATGCTAGCCCTTAACTAATAGGTTAAAAATTGTTTTTAAACACAAGACACTAGCCAATCAGTGTTGCAGTGTTGCGTCATCAGATAACAATAATGACATAGTTACTGCACGGTGATAAGTCACAACAAAATGGAGGACAGTGCAACTGTGACAGGGTGTGTGTTTATTTTTTTTTTATACTTTTGACTCTAACTTTGTTTTAAAACTTTAGAAAGACAAAAATATACCACAGTTGCTCTAGGCTTATTAAGTTGATTTTCTAAGTAGTAAAGGAAGGAATCGGGTACGACTATTGAAAAGTGGTATGGGATTGGGTGAAAGTATTGAAAAGTGGTAACGGAAGGAATTGGGTGTGACCATTGAAAAGTGGTAAGGAATTGGGTGAAAGTATTGAAAAGTAGTAAGGGAAGGGATTGGGTGAAAGTATTGAAAAAAGGTAATGGAAGGGATTGGGTTTGAGTATTGATAAGTAGTAAGGAAAGGAATTGGGTGTGACCATTGAAAAGTGGTAAGGATTTGGGTGAAAGTATTGAAAAGTAGTAAGGGAAGGGATTGGGTGAAAGTATTGAAAAAAGGTAATGGAAGGGATTGGGTTTGAGTATTGATAAGTAGTGAGGAAAGGAAATGGGTGTGACCATTGAAAAGTAGGAAGGGAAGGAATTGGGTGAAAGTATTGAAAAGTGGTAAGAGAAGGGATTGGGTGAAAGTATTGAAAAAAGGTAATGGAAGGGATTGGGTTTGAGTATTGAAAAGTAGTAAGGAAAGGAATTGGGTGTGACCATTGAAAAATGGGTAAGAGAAGGGATTGGGTGCGAGTATTGAAAAGTAGAAAGGGAGGAATTAGGTGTGAGTATTGAAAGGTGGTAAGAAATTGGGTGAGAGTATTGAAAAGTGGTAAGGAATTGGGTGAGAGTAGTAAGAGAAGGAAATGGCTGTAATTATTAAAAAGTGGTAAGGGCATTGAGTTTGAATATTAAATAGTGGTAAGGGATGATAGTAGGCCTGGATGGGATGAACCTCAATAGTTGTTTTTTTGCACATGATCTGTGGATTTTCCATGGGTTCCACCTAGTACGAACATATTAGCCATGGTGGATTCATTTAAAGCATGATTATCAAGCCCATGATTGGCTGCCATACTATGCACCTTTATTTCGGTTTACCACAAATACCATTAAAGTAGTTATTCCCTGAAATTAAAAAGCACATGTTTGCACCTTACAATTCGGGGTAGGGTAGGAGTTGTTCCTCAGTGGCCGAGGAGGTTCATTGGTCATTTTCTGTTTAAAATGAAATTTGATGGACGAGGAGTTCATAAATAATTTTGACGGACGAGGAGGCTCATGCTAGGATGAGAAGGCTCAGTGCCACGGATGTTTGTTGGTTACATTTCAAACTTGCATTTCAACGGAGAGAAGGCTCAATTTTTGTAAAATGACTCGATCTGTCGCTAGGTGGCATTAAAATCATGATTGATTTAGGTACTCCATACTGGTGTCGTTTTCAGTGACAATCTGTAGGTTCTACTTATTTTGTTGTAAATTCATTGTAACTTCGTAAATGCGATATTATTTTCCTCTTGTACCAATACTAAATTAATTCGTATAAGAAATTAAGGTAGTTTCTTATATAATAAATCAAATCATAAAAATTTATGCATTTTGATATCGTCAATGGTTAAAATGCTTACGATTTGATTCAGCTGAGCACGAAATAAAGCTCGAATGTTTACTAATACTAAAGAGGAAACACTACGAATAAGTTTTTATTAAAAAATTTCTTTAGTGCTAAGGCTAAATAAGTAATTTACAAGGCCGTAACTATATTGCGGCCAATGGAGCAGTTAGTTGCTCCAGGGCAGACCACAAAAATATCCGTACCAAAATATCAATAAGACCAAAAAAAAAACAATGTGCAAATTTTTACAAAAAATTTTGTTGTATATGGTAAAGATTTATTGAATCACAGGCGGTGAGAATCATGCGCTGAATAACCGTAATGAATGCCACCATTGGCTAATAATGTATATTTGCTTATAATATAAATGCTTAAAAAAAATTTCACGCTCTAGCCTAGTTCGTACGGAATCCGTATCCTTTGCCGCGTTCGCACTATGTAGCAACTATATTATCTGATCATTATGCCATCCAGCGGCACTGAGCTGACAGACCCAACAAGGATATTACGTTGTTTTAAGTGACACTTGTCAACCTAATGTATACATAGAGTAGACACTAATCCGAAAAATTGCGGGAGTAAATAGTATCTCAGAAGGTGTACATGGTGATGCAAGGTGCAAACCTGTGTTTTTAAATAGAGGCACTAACTTAACTACTACCGGTATCTCAAAAGTTTTGTATAGTAAGGTAAAAAGTTCCTCTTAAAAGTGAGGCGGTAACAACTCCTGTACCTCTAAGTTAAAACTAATCACTAATATAGTAAGGTGCAAAGCATAACATCTACCTCAAACATTAAAAAGACATTTTTGTACCTATCCTTTAAAAGGTGCAAACAAAGCACCCAACTGGAATAGGCACACATCAATAAGAAACAAAAAACACTTAACATTGGAAAGGTAAATTTTTTAATGGGTATGGTGCAGAACCTCATCAATGTTCGTAGCTTCATCTGCTTATTTCCTATTGTAGAAGGGTACAAATCATTGTTAAGACATAATAGCATATTTTTACAGTGATTAAAAGGTGCAAATGTTAACTAAGCACCTAATTTACACCTTTTTTAAGAGTGTATTGCCACGTTTGTGGAAAATACGTATACTACTATGTCACAACAATATTTCACTGAAATACGGTATCTGAAAAAGGTAAATAATTTCTTACGGCATTTAGGAATGGCGCAAATTTCCTTCACCACTGAGTCACTGGTGGTGAAACACCAAGGTTGATCTTCAATTCCGCCAGGATTCCGGCAAAAATTATGACCACCAATAAGTTCAGGAAAATGCGATGTCTTCAGACTCATCATGCTGCTCAAACTCCATTGCAAGCATTTATGACCGCTCACTGTTTCACTTACTGACCCTTTATACTCAACTCCTTTTCCGGTGTAACAAGTATGTCGTTCTAGACATAAAAAAAAGAGAAAGAAAATTATTGAATTATTTAGCTTGCAGACATAAAAAAAGAAAGTAAAACTACTGTTGGCGAGTTGGCAGATTTCCTATTGTCAGAAAGAATTTCACACTCAGTGATCAGTAACGGGGTAAAGCATTGTTTCTATGGTAACCTACGAAATGAATAATCACTCACTGTAATCAACCGTTCCGTAAAATAGGAGAAATGCCAACTTTTAAAAATAAAAGTCAAGTTTTGCTTTTATTGTAGTAAAAAATCTGAATACAATAAAAGTGCTTATTTAACTTTAAATTAGTCAGAAATCTAAAACTTACGGCTACTTTCTGAATCAGCAGCAGCAATGGAAAGTTGTAAACACTGTCGTTCTCGTTTAGATTCTAGTGTTGGTAAATCTTGACAATCTGGTACAATCATCTTGGGTCCAATGACCGCATGTTTCTTAGCAAGAGCAAATTCAACTCTGCATATCTCATTTTCTAGATATTCACATTCTTCACGGCAAATTAGTTTGGGCGCCACAGTACCATCAGAATTCCTAGCACAAGGTGGAAAGGCATTATAGCAAAGTGACGGTACAGCGAATTCAGCGCATCTTGGAGATAAGTCTCCAGACGTTGCTATGACGGTCAATGCTTCAGTGAGTTTGTCTTCATTCAGTCCTTGCTCTACCGGAGATCGGACAAAAATGCTCTGGTTGCCAATGAATTTGGCACACGCAGCTCCGCGATACGTTTGACAAAAACCCGTTTCACTAATACGTCCATTGGGAAACTGCGTGTCTAAGCCTTCAAAAACGGGAGAACTAAGAGGAAAAATAAAGATTAATTTTTAATTGTAGTAGTTTAAAATGAAGACATAGTTAAAGTCTCTTATGAAATATTGGGAATCAATGGCTTTGTAAATGTGCACGGCTCTTAGCACACAAGAAATTTTTTTCCAAAGGAGGGTTATTAGTTTCTTATACCAAACATGTCTCTTGAGATTCTGTGTTTTATTAAAAGAGAGAAGACATAACCCCTTCCTTCCTTTACGTTAAAAATTAGCCTTTTTGCAGATAAAAACCTCCAATTATTTTTGAAGCTAAGTTTTATTAGAAAACAGCAAGTTGGGGATGAGTTAATTGTAATATTTCGGTGAAAAATGAATTTAAACTGTAATTTAGTGTTACGCATTATCCCAACAAACGAGAAGTACAATTTCAATGATAGTTCTTAATGAAATTTCTCTTGTCATTTGTTTGAATTTAAGAGTGTGTGACAGAAATTGGAAACTTTAATTACATGGCTAATATTGACTAAAGAATATCGCTCGATTTTTTAAAATTATACTCAAAAGTAAAAAATATGCTTTGAATTCAATTTGATTATTTGGAACTTCTCTTGTTTGAAAGAGTGATTGATCATTCCTTAAGGAGATGTTTCCCCAAACCCTTCATATTTTTCTTTTTTTTCGGAACATTTGTACTTTTCTATCATGAAATTTCAAAAAGTGGTTCACTAATGAAAAGCTCAATTAAGCCTAACTTTTTAAAACAACAACAAAAAATAAAAATTCAATTTCATTAAAGCCGAATTCATTCTCAATGAATGGATACCTCGCCACACAAAAAGGAGGAAAAAAAATTGGTGCAGTCCAATTGCACCACGTCTGGACCAATTATTGTTCCTAGCCTGTGCTCTCAGCAATTGGCAATGATTTTCAACGTCCCTGGCGACTACCTCAGGTCATTCGTGATGCCAATTCTAGAGGTCCTAGATAATTTTGCTTATCAAGGAACTTCTAGCCCCCGAGAGGTCTGTGTGTAAAAGCAAACAGTACGTCACACCACAGAAAAAAAATCCTCTGTCATGAATAAAATACAAAAAACTATCATAACACGGGGTAAATATTCACTTTTCATAAATGGTCAAAATTTTCAATAAACCTTAATACCATAGCCACACGGAAACGAATCACATTTAACACTTAATCGAATGTTAAAACCGTCATAAATATTAATTTAAAAAAATAATTTAATGTTTATAATCCAATTAATATTGGTCAAGTTTTTGTTAAATAACAACATAAGGATTTACACTGACATTAGGTAATTAATTATACAAAAGAATAATATTAATATAAATTTATATAGATTTACGGACAAAGCAGAGGGAATTTTACCATAACATGAAGCGATAAATGGATGGGACGGGACGCGTTCCAAAAGAAAAAATAAAATTAAAATTTTAATAAGTTTAATTTTTAATTTAATGAAGGAAAAACGAGAGAGAGCGAGAGAGAGAGGTTGGAGGTACAGAAGTAGAAAAAATAGCTTGTGACTAAAGTAGTGAAATTTTAATTTTTGAAAAACCAATGCCACAGCTGAGTTTGGGATATTGCACTCTTAAAAATTCAATTCGACGGTGTGCAAATGTACATTAACTTGACTACACGCAGCATTAGACTCTTAGCTGATTAAATGTGCATTTGCACGTAGTCTCATTTTGATCAAGCACAAATACAGCCCGTGCCATTTTTAATTTTCAAAAACAAAAAAATGTACGAGACAGTACATTCAATGTACCGAATGTACCAGTATTTTTTTTTATTGTACTCGTTTTGTAGGGCCTGCACTCTTAGAAATAATGTCCCAAATTTAACTCTTAAGGGCGTAATGTCCCTTTAAGCGGCCAGTGTGACATAGTTACTCTTGTGTGGTGTATGTTTTCACTGCATCTGCATACAGTGTTAGCGCGTAACACTGTACGCAGTGCAACTATGTCACCCTGGCCGCGTAAAGGGACATTACGCTCTTAAGAGTTAAATTTGGGACATTATTTTTAAGAGCGTGTAGGTAGAAAAAGTTAAAAACATGTAATATAGTGCACTTAATGTACTGAATGTACCAAACATTCATTTTGTTTCAATTCAATTTTAACCCTCACAAAAAGCCAATTAAAAATCTATAGCTAAATTCTAAATTCTAGTTATATAATAGGAATAAGCACTAGGAAATCTGAGGTGGTGTATAACTCAGACTTATGAATCCCGAAATCTAACTCTGGGGGATCCAAACTGATGTAGGGTTTGGTAAAAGAACCTGTTATTTGGTATAAAATGTACCATTGGCTGCAAAGATGTACAAATACCCAAACAAGCAGATTCGACGGATTCGAAAAGTAATTTCCACATGTATAACCTAAAATACACATGCGTAAATTGGTTTTTAAAGCGTTTTTAACTTTAGTTGATACGTTTGAATGCATTTTGCTGTTTGGAAGTTCATGTGCAAATGCACATCCGTTGTAAAGGTCCGAAATCATGTTAAAAACCTATTTTACAGTAAAAATTTCATATGTGTACTCTTAAGGTTAGACAGACGTAAATTTTACTTTTCGAATTCGCCGAGTGTAAATAAGCAATCTACGACTTTTTTACACTCATTAATATATGGGTGGGGTATACTTATTGTAAAACACGCAAGGCTGCAAAGGTGTGCAGACGGCCAATCAGTTAGCACCTAAACATTGCAGAGGGTGTAAATGCTCCCTTTTTTTCTACTTGGCATATATGGATTTGCCCATGGTCTGAAATCTTTTAGAGTGTAAGGTTGGATAAAGTGTGACGATAAATTGAGAAATTTTAAAATAGGAGACAAGAAGATAGAATTGCAAAGTGGGTGATAGGAGACACTATAAATTTGCATCTTAACACCAATCAGTGAGGGAATAACATCAACAGTAGCTGACGGAGAAAGTTATTTGCATAGTGTGATAGGGGAAACTCACTATCTTCACTTGAGAAAGAAATAGTTTTTTTCAATCAGTTTTCAAAATTAAATGCAAAGTAGTATATAAAGTAACGGAAATTGAAAACTCACAACCACCGAGATCGTGGTCTACGCGTTTTCATAAAAAAGTAAAAACATTTTGAGTTTTTAAGACTACTTCCGACTTAGTCCATGATTTAATAATTATATTACAATTATATTGCTTTATTATTTTCAATTTGGTTTTTTTTTTTCGTAGTTTATGTCTTCTGAAATTACTTTTGACTTAATTTTTCGCTTGAGTGTATGTAATTACGCATTTAGCAGGATTAAAAGTTACGATCAAAGAATTAAAATTCATAGCAAGTTTTGTCATCGATAAATTTCAAAGTAGTTTTAAAAATACACGAAAAATATAGTGTGCTCTTTTATCTCTGTGGAACATTTAAATGGTTGTCGAGAATCGTGGTGGTCACAGAAAAGGAGTTTCAAGAAGTACAGGTAATTAAAAGTGCCAAGCCTAATGGAGCGTTCGTTTTAAGACGACTTGTAACGTAATTAAAAGCTACGGGTAATGAAATGCACTTTTGTTTTCATCTTGCGCAACGGTGCCAATGTGCCATCTGTTACGTCCATCACCGCCCATTGAATTTACATAGCATTTTATAATTGCAAGTGTTCATAACGAAACTCTTCGAAATGGAATTTTAAATGAAAACACCTCTTTTCACCTTCTCATCAAATACTCATCCACAGTTCTGCACTGTAAAAATTACAAGCTTACTAAGTTCAAACTTGTTTTTAATTTGGGAAAAATTTTAATTTTAGATGCAAAGTTTTTCATTTAGTGAAAAAGTTTTTATTTATTATCCAATCTAAATCCATATTTAAAAATGTTATCACAAGTCTAAAAAGGCAATTCTATGTACTCAAACAAACTCCCTCGAGAGAGAAAATCAAGTCAGATTTGTGTGAAAAGCATCTTCTCTTATTACTCCAAGTTGTGATGCTGCCTTGGTTGCTATGGAAACCAGCTCTTGCAATCCTATTCCATCAATTATTCCGCCATAACTCGAGCGAGAGAACCGACCCAAGAGCATGGCCATCGGAATAAAAGACGGGGGCTATAATACACATAGTGAAATGGAATTGAAAAAAAAAATCCTTTTACTATAGCTCAAATTTTCATTACAGAATGTTTTTGTTTTCAATTTGGTGATGAATGCAACACATTAAAAAAGATGGCACAAAATAGATTCATTTGAAGCTCTACTAAAAAAAAAAAATTCGTAGCATAAAGAAATCACTTCTATTTTCTCAAAATATACATTTAAACATAAATAACCTGGGGGTTGTTTTAGCACAATGACATCACCCAATGTCATCATAGTGAGGATTCGATGCATCTGCTCTAGACTTTTCATGAATATTTAATGTAATGGATAAACAGTTTTTATGCCTGCCTTGGGCTTGCCTGCATCCACTCAAAGTTCCAAATAAATCAAATGCTTAAATAAATAATTTTAAAGATTTACCAAGATATAAAAATATAACAAATTATTCGATTAATTAAACCAAATTTAATTTGTGTTATAAATTACGTGTTTCAAACATTCGTTCATTTAATCAACCTAAATTGTATGTTATATCCGAGGTCAAAACGTGTTAGCCTATGTATTGTGCAATAAATGATTGGATGTTGCTGTCGGCAATTTATTTTTGTGAATGCGCATTGAAATTCAAAATAATATTGACGATAATTTAGAACAGACTTTGAATTTTAAAACATCGCTGACATATTGCTCACAAAAAAACCTTTCAGTAAGCAAGTACACATTGGATCCAAGCCTCCACTTTTTACGGTGTAAGATAATTCTTTTATGTAAATGGTATTGGTTGCAGTCTGTCCGCAAGCATAGCTTATGCATAGCTTATTCGACAATGCATAGCTTATTCACTAAGCTGCCACAGGCGTGACTTCCTGCAACCAAATCCACTATAAGAGTGCATAATATTCAACAACTCAACAAACCTTCCAGCTAAGTTTGGAAAATTGGGGAAAATTGGTGACATGTTAGGCATTCCAGGAGCCGGCTGAGTTCGATCTTGAAAAATAACAAATGGATGCATAAAAATTTTTATTTTTTAAGCTTTTAATAAGTGGAATTACCTCTTCTTCCCATTTTGACTACTAAAATTCCAGTGGTGTCAACAAGGTGGTGCGGAGTGCTGGCTTCACATCTGTAATAACCTGTGTCATGTGTATCGAGTTCGACGATGCGGACTCGCGATCCGTGTCCCGTGGCTGTTGAGTATCTTCTGACTAAAACTCTCCCTTTCTCTTCGAGCAGTGGAGCTTCATTCTTGAACCAACGAAACTTAATCGGAGTCGGTTCTCCTGCCACTTCGCATCTAAGTCGAACTCCTTCACCGGAAACTTTAGTCAAGTTGACTAAAGGTTTCACAAGCTTAAGAAATCCTACATTATAAAGCAAGCAAAATTATAAATCAAAATTGCACGTTTATTTATTAAATATTAGCTGCTTAAGAACACCTTTAAAAATATTAAGCAGTCCGAAAAAAAAACTGTCCACATTGCGGTGATTAAACCTGAGGTTGCAATTTGCGGTAATAAAATCAAATCGTCATTTAGGCGGAAATTACTGAACACTTACATTAGATTAAATTTAATATTAACAACCAGAGAGATCGTTTAACGCTGGTGCCCTACATCAGGCAAGTGTTATCAAGTTAATTACACGAGCATCTCTGATTCTCTTGGATGATGTATATAAAAAAATATCTTATTTTATTCCTCAAAAGAAGTGTTTATTTATTACAAAATACAAGCCCCTTTATCGCAATTTTATTCACTTGCTACAAATTGCATGCTGTGAGGTAATCAGATAAAAGGCACTTGTACTTATTAAATTCAGAACATAAATAAAACCCGTTAAACTATAAACAAGGTGAACTTATATACCAGTAAAAATGCTATGTAATTTTTTATTAAAAACTATAATTATGTATATTCGAATGGCTATTAAAATGTATAAAATATCCTTTGATCGGAAACTTATCTAATTCGACATTATGGATTTGCCTAAGCTTAGACTTGTCATTCATCACTTTATTTATTCACCTCAGCTTTTAAATTAAGCCTCAAATTAGAGTAACAACACTCAAGTTTAATTAACACACCATGTGATTTCGTGCCTAATTAATTACAATGATGATTTGGAGAAATGTGGGCGGGGTTGATTAGCAGATTACAAGAGAGGTGTGAATCCATATTTTCCGCAATGCTTGTTTCATTTATCAATCGTTTCAAAAGGGAGAATTGCAATGACGGAGTACCTGGGGTTGAGGGGCATTTTGACTCATCTCCCCTCAAATTCCCCTATCCCTTGAGATGAAATGTGGTTGACTTATCCTTCATTAGCTTGTGACCACAGAAAACTAACGATGGGTTTTACCCAGATGTTAAATGACAATTGATGTTTTTCAACACAAAAAATTTCCTTTTAGACAAATGAATTTTTTTAAATAAAAAGATATTTTTAATATATTGTCCGAGTTTCTTTCGATTCCAACATTTTGATTTTTTGCGATTAAAAGAATGAAACATTATGTGATTTCTATTATCATTTCCTGGATTCCATTTTGCTTTCATTTGTCTTAATAATTTACTCTAATTCTGAGTCAGTTGAACGATGCTAATAAGAAAGAAAAAGAGAGAGAGATAGAGAAAAAAAAAATTCTCCCAACTGGAGAAAACCATCAATTCTAATTTTTAAACTGGTAATGACTCCCCAAAGTAAATATTTCATTAAAAATAATTTATGAGTGTAAATTCTTTTAGAAAGTAATACTGCAAATTAACGATAGCTGAATTGAGAATATCTGCTTTGCACTTGGGTGAGCATGTAATTATTCCATTCCCCAGTTTACAGTTGGTTTAATTTGAAAACAAAACCTGGTTAGATTGTAACTCTTTAGATAACAATTTGTGGATAATGAGATGAACACAAACTCAACACGAACTGACAATTTTAAAGAGGAAAACGGAATGAAAATTTTCAACTCATTTACTCAATACCAGATACAAAATTACTCATGTTGCCTAATTTTAACATTTCAAGATTAAAGGTTACATCTTTCGAGGGAGATGCTTTTAACTTGAATTCAAGTGACAACTAAGAGGGTGAAAGATCCTTTTGCTTGTACACACTTTCCCTAAACACCTGCAATTCCTTTATGGCTGCTTAATGGTTCATGGTTCACGATGATGTTAACATCCCAAGCGCCTACTCAACCTATACACACACAGTTTGGAGGCCATGCTTAGTTTTGCTATCAAAGACTTTATGGCTGACATCTATCAGGCAAACCTTAATTAGTGCTCATTTTGATTCCTATTAGGCATGCGTTCAACAGAAAACATCATTTGTTTTTCTTTCTAGAGGTTGACACGAAAGTAGGAGGTAAGAATTTTCATTCTAGTGTACTTTGTAATTAGTGTGACAATTAAATTTAGTCACATGACTCTCCTTTAAAAATAATGTAATTTCAGCCTGTTTTAAACTTTTTTATTTTATATTTTTTCTTGTTCATTCAGATGGGAAGTTTCAGATAAAAGTTTGCTTTTATTTTTATTTTTCTTACCTGGTTTAGCACTCACAACTGATGAAACAGTTGACTGCTGGGAAGTAACATCTATAGAAGATCTAATAAAGAGAGAAAAAAAAGATTGAACAGATTAATTTAAACATTCTTTCTTTTTATCTCAAAGACATACAAAGCTTCGCTATTTTTTTTTAAAGCTTAAGTTTCTTTGAATTTGCTGCACGTTTGAAATTTTGGAATGAAACTCCATTTTTTCCTTCTGCTAGAATAGTTTGTAATCTTGTTTTAAGACAGAGTGCTGACTCACAAAATACCGCACTCCACAACAAACCCTCCCTCCCACCAAGGAAAAGGAGGAAAAAGATAAGAAGGAAAAAATGACGGCGAAAAAATGAGTCTATATTTTTACAACTTGTGATATGGAAGTTTGCACAAACATAAACACTTATTCAGTATCGTAACACAGATAAATAAATTCCAACCAAAACATGAATAAACTTTTCCAAGTGTATCCAAAAAAAATTCAAGTTCACTCTTCCAGTTAAAACTTCCCAGTAGGAAGCTAACCGAGTTTTTATTTCTTATCTCTCCAGATGGGTCTGTGTTTATATACCCGTTGTATCTGGGTTGTATCATGGAAGGGGATTATCTCTTGTTTCCATCTTCTGGTTTTAGAACTGCTGTGTTTGGGAAACAGGACACAAAGAAAAGAATGCAATTACAGCTGCAAGTAGTTCACGAAATTAAGACTAAAACAATTAGAAGTCTTTGACCATGCCTTTGTTGATCACATGTGTATGTAATTTCAGCTGCTTGCGTAAACAAATGCAATTATTTGATTTTTTTTTTTTTTATTTTTTTTTTTACTTCTTAAATTAAGGGTTGTTATAGAACTGATTCCATATAAAAATAAGGTGCAAGTTCTGTAATTACTTTACTCCATCAGAATTTTAAAACGCAACAGAACTTTTACGGAAATAGTTAAATTCAAGGATTTGTGGTAGTTTAATATTTTAATATAAACTAAAAAAAAAAAAAAAATTTAGTTTTTCCGTTGGGATGGAAAAAAAAATAACCGAATTCTGAAAAGGTTCCGTATATCACTGAACGTTCAACATTCCAAGCCATTAATTTTTGCTACCACATGAACCAAAATAACTTTAAAAAACTAACAAATCACTCAAGAGAAATTCTTTCGGTTCGTAAAATGCCTGCCAAAATGTTGTCATGTTATATCAAATTGTAGGAAACGTGTAATTTGACATCCCATCATATGAAAAGACATCTTGAGTTCTCTTAACCTCAATTTGTTTTTTCTAAAAAAAAAAAAAATAGATAAATTTCCAAAGGATATTAAATTTTTCGGTAGAAAATGAGACTCCCAGCGATTTACTACAAAACGTTTTTAGTTGGGTGAAAATTATAAAATTATAAATTTTCCCATTTGTTAAAAATCATATATTGCGAGAATCATGTTTGGATTTTTGCCATATTTCTTGAAAACCTTTAAGTTTTCAACGTCTTGGCATTCAATTGTGGGTTTAGTATTCATTGTGCATGATAGAAATTTCAAACTATTTTTTTCCTGCTACTCCAGCAAGATCCTTCCACCGGGAATTTGGAAGAACTCGAAAAGTGGACCATTTATATATGTACACATCCCTCAAACACAGATATACCCTAACTTCCCTTCAAGTTATTCCCAAAAGTGCATCTATGCAAGTATTTTTTTTTAAAAAAAAACAATTGTGCGAGAAGTCAATAATTTAAAAAGAGCTATAAATTTTGGTTTGAAATATTTCGAAAGACCATAACAATTTTTTATTTCGAACACGCCATCACTATTTGCCAATAAAAATCTCGAATACATCAACTACTTACAAATAGGAAAATGTATTTTGTCAATTTTGTTTAGCAGTGACGTTGACAAGAGTGAATCAACAAACAATGTTGCACTCAATCTAAAACCAGAGGAGAAATTCTATTAATTCAACAAATTGTCAGCTCTGATGCTCAATGTGAGTGATGGTCTTTCCACTGGATGTGTCAAGCTGAGTTTGTAGAAACTATGAACAGATCAATAAATTGCCAATTGCTTCCCTTCCTTGTCACTGGAGACCAATGCAGTAGGGGTACGTGTTGAATAACCCCATGGAACCCTTCAAAACTAGGGTTTCTCTCCTCGACTTGAGATCAATACCGAAAAAGGGGAGGTAGAAGGTTGTCATAAGATGTGGAATTTTCACCATCATGTAATGTAATTATGTGAAAATGTGTTTATGGATGGAATAAGTTGGGAAATATTGAGTTTCAAAGTGCAATATCGACGTTTTTAAGCGAGTGGAAAATGAAGTGTAAAGAATTTATGATATTAAATATTTTTTAAATGAGACCAAATTGAACAAATTTAACTTCACGTTTAACAATCCTACAGCCATTTTTTGAATTTTAAACTTGAACCCAATTACTTAAAATTTATTTGTTTTATAATTTCACATAGCCGCAGTAAAAATATCTAATATCTTAGACGCGTAAAATTATAAATTACGCACGTGGAAATTGGTTTGGTCACATTCTTCAAGTCATCGTCTCTGTCGTAATCATATTCAACCTCATAATCTTGAATTTCAGCTTGAGGTAAATTCTGACTCCAAGCTGAAAATAGATAAAACATAAGAATTAAATATTTTGTCATTTTGACATCAATAACAACAACGTTTAAATTTATCTCATGTTTTTGATCTTGTAAAGAAATCATTGAATTGGTTTTGACTTCAAAGATGAGGCAAAATATTTCTCCTTCAAAAATGAGTTATTTCCTCCGTTTTTTTTTTTTCGAAAAAAATTAATGAAAATGAAACAAAACGAAACTTTCCAAGTTATTTTCCAACATCATGAAGTATGTTTACAAGTAGAAAACATTTTCCACTACTTGCATATCATTTCTAAAACATATAATGCTTAGGGGTTAAAACCATGTAAAAAAACATAAAATTTAAATATAACTTATCACAAACTATCCAACGTATAAGTTTCCATACCTCCAAGCACCGATATTCTATCAACATTAAAATTTCAGTATTCAGACATTCTCGAACTTTTAACGACAACATTAAATATTTAATAAATAGATAGTACGTGACACAGTTACCAACCTAAGTTTATAGAATCTTTTATCCTAAACAAAAAAAAAAATAAAATCTACAGTAGTTTAGCTGCCATCACAATTTTCCTTTACTTCCTTTTATCTAAATTTCACTTTGAGTTTTACTAGCTCAAATCAATAAATATTCCCTCCTTCACATCTCTTAAAATTCCCCCCAACCACTTGAGTGGTGGAGATGTGTGTGTACCCCAGATATTGGAAAGATTTATAGCACATGGGCAAGAGATTAGAGTTTTGGATTCAGGATATAAGGATTAGGGAGTCTCTTGAATAAGTCGGCTATTTCTTCCTGGAAGAAGATTCCTAGACCACATGGCCATCCTAAGTTCTCTTTATTTGTCATCTGGTTGGAGGGTAGAGCCAACTGTTGCCTTTTCAAACATTGAATTAAGGTAGGAGGGTCTTCATTGGAATGGCTGTTCCACGCACTCCCGCTTCCATATGGCTACAAGGGGATAAAAGGATGCACAATTTCCTGTGTGAGGAAGGGGTGATGTAGAAGGGGGATATTGTCCTGGCGTGTAGTAGGGAGATGAAGGACCATTTGCGGCATGGGGGCGGTATGAGGAGTGAATTTGGGGAGGGGGTGAAAAGAGGGGGTTTCATTCACTTAATTGATCTGCATTGTAGATGCTGCAGGCATTTTGAAATATATAGGAATAGTTGGATTTTTTCCCTTGGAATAAATTTGTTGAAAGAAAAAAATTTATTGTGAGAGTGGGGTTTGGAGAGTATGGGATGTAAAAGTTTTGCGAATTTAGGAAACTGAGCGTGAAGTTTACTGCTTTTATTAAAATGTGGGATTTAAGCATTGGTATTGCTGGAATTTTCGTTTTCTTCTACAGAAATACTTCAAGTTTGGAAATTTCAAGTTGTCCTTCATTCATATTTCATTATTTTTAGTTTTATGTGTTTGTAAATAAGGACGCAACCTTTGAGATGGAACGTGCAGACAGATGAATTAAAAATTAAAACAAAACATACATATGAAGAGTATGAATTTATATGACTCTCATTAAAAAAAACGCGTTCTTATGACCGCGCGAATGAGTCAATCTTGGTTTGAACGTACTTAATCCAGCCTATTTTTATAGGGATAAAATGGCAGATCAGTCTTTCATTCAATCTGACATAATGAACCATACATCATGTGCCACCCTCATGTCAAGCAACTAACTACGGGCAATTAGAAGCTTATAACCCAGCATAAAACTAGTGTGGAACTAAAGGGGCGAATCTCTCAAACGCAATTCCGTCCCCAACTTATGAATATTAATTCAATAGTCTTGAATTTTCCACCACTCCAATTTTTATAGCCTGACTTTCAATGCACCCACAAAATTTATTGGAGAAATATGTATTCTTCTCAGTTGTTATCGTCCATCTGTTACGATACTTAGTCAGCAACTTGTTCTATATTTTTTTCATTTACTTTTATATCTTTTTACTCCTTAAACCATTTCTCAATTATTTTCTCGCCACAATATATAAACCAAAACTTAAGATTAGTGATTAATTGATAAAAATCCATTTCTAATTCAACAAAATCTCTATACTCAATAAAATTCAACATACAAAATTTTTTACAAACAACAATATTTAGAAAAATTATTACTTGGTTAAACCATTTAATGATTTATAATTTATAATTTATAATTATTCAGATATCACGATAAATTATTCTAATGCTAAACCTTTTGATATTTCTACATCCAAATTATTTTTTAATTCACGGTTTATGCGAGCTTGCCAAACTCATTCTGACACCAAAACCCAAGTCTTTTGTACCCTTAATATAAACCGTAGAGAAATAGGACCTTCCCTCTGGACCTAATTATGTCCCCATTTGTGATTCTGTAGGACCCTCAATGGAAGTAGATGCGGGGGATAGATTTGGACCTGTCAATCAAAACAAGGGGAGTTAGCTCAGTGACAACGTTAGAGTGAAAAGGAGTGTGCATGCAAGGATGGAGTGTAAATTAAATTTTTATTTTTTTTATAAAGGCTTAGGGCATCAATCATTTGTCGTTATTGGTGGAAAATTTATAAGCAAATTTTATAAGTTAATGCTAGAGATAAACTGAGCAATGAAATTATGCGCATGGGGAAGTTGATTGATAAGAGGGTTTAAAAACGCGTTTGTAAATTGAAAATTTAATGGTTAAAAATTTAGTATTAGGTTTAAAATTCAAGTGAAGATTATGTTAAATCTTTCAATTTTTAATTTTCACGTTTCACCCTTCTATTTTTGTTATTCATTAAATTTCTTTTTGCAGTTAAGTTGCTTTGAACTGAATTTGATGTGTCCATAAATACGCTCATCAACTTTAAATACACAAATTGGGTTGAAAAAAATTAAGCTATCATCTTAAATTTAAAGCGTCTTAAATTCGTTTTATCTTGAAAATTTCAATAGCCATGGTTGGTGATAAAAAACAGTGAAAACATCATTTTGAAAAACAGCAAATATTTTTAAAAAAAAACTATTTGCCATAAGGATGTACATTAACTTTCATACGCAGCAGGCCTGCTGGGCAGGAAAGATGCCCGGTTGGGGGTGCATTTGGAGATATGTCAAAGCTACAAGATTTGCAACTTCCTCACTATCTATCTCTTGAGATTGATGTTGGAATAACATTTGCTCTCTCAACTCATTCCTAAGATGAAAGAGGAAAAAAAATAATTTATAACTTAACCTACATGTGTTACTAAAATTTTTTGTAAGAATAAAAAATATCATGTTTGTTATAAAATAAATGCCCTGATTAAAAAGTAAAGAAAAGTATGTAGTTTCGCTGATAATAAATTTTTTGGTTCACCAGACACATAAATAAAGCTAAATACATTCCATTTTTCTTTTGGCAAATTCAAAACAATCTTAAGCAGTATTTCTTTGATAACGGCTTGAGATATTGCATCGAATTTTCCTTGCTGCTCGAATATAGATCCCAGAGGTCGTTGCAAAGGAATAGACACCGATTGGCAATTTTCTCTCTAGAGAGACCAGAGAGAATTCAACCCATACTGCGTGGAATGACCTGCTCTCCACTTCTCTCACTTTTCTTAAGATGCCAGTGTCATTGGCCGAAAGCAATGGACCCGAATAAGTAGATCTGGGAATTGAACTCTCAAGAAATCTACATTTTCTCTTCCTTCTATTAGTTTGATTAGTGTAATGGTGGCTTTTAATTCTCCAGGTGAAGTGAGCTGAAAATCAGTTTACTTGACACTAACACAAATAAAAAAAACCCATTCCCTCTTCGATCTGGTCAAAGGGAAATAAAAAAAGGTTTTTATATCAAACTTTTCTGCTGTTCTATATAAAAAGCAAGGAAAAAAATCAAAAGTAATCTTTCATCCAATCCAACACTTGGTAACTTTTTTCCATCTTTTGGTCGAGTGGACAGAGAAGAGGTTAATGTGAAATCCAATGTTCTTGGATTGTATCCCAGTTAGCTGTACATTTCTCTCAGACTTTGCACAGGTCACTATGGATCACATCCATCACTGCAATGTCCACGCTCTTTTCAGGTTCAAGTAACTCGACCAAAGAAAGTCTATTCAAAACTTTCTCTTTAGAAATGTACGATTTCAGTATAACTAAGCTTCCTTAAAAGTTGACTATTTTAAAATTTTAATTAAATTGTCCAAAGAAATATTTTTTGAGAAAATTAAATTTCTTAAAAATTTTTCTCAACTCTTAAGATATTTTAATTTACAACCTGCATATTTTCTTTTCTCAATTAAGTTTTAAGACTATATGAAGTGATATTCTTGACTTTTATAGGATGTGGTATATCGATCGGGAAGCAATGCATTCTCATCATAAACATTTTTCTAGATTGGGGTGTCGTATAGAGTGCAGGTCAGCCACCTCAATCTATAAATATCCGAGTGTATATCTTTTTTCTCTAAATATCCTTATCCCATGGTTGACCCCATAGAACGTAGCCGGACCAAGCCTTCCATATTCTGCGTGGGCGTGGCAGTAATTAATACTCTTCCATTTTCCCCCTCCTTCTCTAGGCCCTTTATACTGCAAGTTAAGTGGCCTCGAGAGAACGTCTCATCTGATTCCAAGAGAATTCTGAGCAGAAGCCAAAAGATGGTGGTAGTGCAACAAACTTAATAAAAGAAATATTAGCTTTACATGTATTAAAAGTGATTCGATTAGTTTTGAAAGATGTTTCTGTTTAATAATTTCCACGGTAACACCGTTGAAAATCAGATCTTGTTTTTTTCTCGATGTTTTGTTTGCCCGTAGACTTTTATTTTATTAATGTGAGTTTACATTGCAAAATGGTAAATTTAAAGAGAGGAGTTTTAAGCTTCATGCATCCGTAACTCCTTTTTTTATGTTTAACTGAATCTTTTTTATAACTGAAAAATATTTATAAAACATCAAATTTCCGTCGTTTCACTTGCGGTGTATAAGTTTAAAGCAAAAATTTATGAAATACCAGATATCCACTTGTTTATCAAAATAATGTTTTAAGAGACAAAAAAGTACTCAGTTTTAAAGTTTAGTAAAATAAACAAAAAAATTATGTTATAACCTATTAAAAAAGTAAAGCATAAATTTTTTACGGCCTTCAAGAGACCAAATTTTGTTCTATTCTTAAAATTGCGAGTTGAAAAATTTTAAAAGCCAGAAAAAAAAATTGATTTTTCATTCCTTTTTTTTATTGACGAGATTTCGCACAAGGAACTAACTTAAAAATCTATACATCTCCAAAGTTCACACAATAGAGGAAGTTTGTCTGAAGACAGCATCCAGACTTGCTTACTGTCACAAAGTCCTCTGACCTCTATTGATTGGCGAGAAGAATGTACGTATGCAGCGAGCAAACTGTAAATCGTGAACCTTCAATCAACATCTGCTGATTGAGACAAAATTGATTCAACCGCTCGACCAGAGTAAAATAAATAAATAAAAAAAATTCGAATTTTGTTGCGCTATGTAACCAAGGAAACTAAAGTTGAAAATAAGATCCAGGAAGTCAATTTTATATTTAAAAAAAAACCACCCAGGAGAAAACGTAAAAAAGTGTAGGTATTTTTTCTAACAACCTGCTTGAAATAATTAACTATAACTGTGAAAATTTAATTAAAATTGGATCAATATTTCTATTCAGAAGAAGTAGAGAAACATTTCTTTGAAACCATCAAAGAACCCCTACCACAACAAAAAATAAAAGAAAGGAATGGAAAGAAATCCATCCAAAGGATTCACAAAAGCCCATTTCTCATTCTTCTATATATATAAACATTTCAACTTCTCAATTGTTGACTTAAATATAAAAAAGAAAGAAACGTAAAAATGCACTCACCAGAATGTTCATCGATAACTGGAACACTACCAAACACTGACATATCAGCTCGAGTTTCGTTAAATATAATTAAAAGGAGTAAAGCAGAGCCAGCTAGCACCATATTGATATCTTACTCAAATATAGCATTACAGAAAAATTCAGTAAGCACACTTGCGAAAGTCCTGTTCCTAAGCCAGCACTCATTCAACTGGGTCCACGTACTAGCGATCCAAGGGAAACATTACTCCTCCCTAGTGGTGCTTCACTCAACTAGCTGGTCGATAAAAAGCTTGAGGCTTTTTTATTTGCTTGGTTTGGGAGAAAATGGTTAAGGTTAAGAGATACTATCGCATTATCGGTGTGAGATTTCTTCAAAACGGCACGTTTATTTATCACCGTTTTGTAATCGAATTTTTTTTTTCTTACCGTTACACTTTTATAATGATTTATTAGACTTTCATTCCATATTTGTTTAAAAAAAACGTGTAAGAAAAGTGTAAATGAAGGCTTACACCCTGTAAAGGGTCTGTTTACACCAACAGGGTGTCCTTTACATTCAGGCATGCAAAAACAACACCTTCTGGGTGTTCAAACGTACAGCACAGGGTGTTGTCAAACACTAAATTGATGTTCAAATAGTTGCACAAAGAGGTGTTTTTTTTTTAAGTGTTGTTAAAAAACATTTTTACTCAATAATTTAGTAATTGACAAATATTGCTCATCTGCATCTTATTTATAGATTAACAGTAAAAAGCGTCATTTTTTACGTAACCGGATGGGGAGACTGATAAATCTACAGCGATAATTTTGAAAGTACTTAAGAATTAAACAAAACTTACATTTAATATGACGATGTGTATTCCTTCTAAAAGGCAAAATTGCACATATTAACCTATTAACTTTTAATTAAAAACTTATCATAAAGTGTGCTTTTTACGAAAGGGAGTAATCTTGTTAATTCGTTATACTCACAAGATCCCAAAATTAATAAAAATTTAAGACTGTAAATGTAAGAATTAAAATATTGTTTTAATGAATGGGCAAAAAATAACCTTTAGGTTGCAACATTTTTTTTGTCCTTATTTACTGTACATAGCACTGGTCTTACAGAAAATTCTAAATTATAACTGAAAAAAAACTTTTCCATTATATCGGCGCATTGCGTAAATCAAGTCTCCATCGAAAGCTCAACTATAACTCCTTTCCAATTTATTCTACATCTACTTGCACGGTATTTACTGTGCAACAATTTTCCACTTGCATTCACGCTTAAATCCATCTTCCAATTTCCTACACACAACCAATAACTATAATTACATACTAAGAGCAGCATCATTTAGCCTAGCATTACCCCATCATAATCCCACCAAATTCAATATAAAAAAATGAAGTCACGAATGGTGAAAAAATCAATTGAGAACTGTTACACGCCTCATTTACACACTCATTGTCAATTTGCTTTTTATTCAAACCCGACATTTTACAGATTTTAAAATGTATTAACAAGTATGTGATAAGTCGTGTTGTGGTTGTACGATTTGGATGGGGAGAAATGAGTGGGTGGCATTAACGGGGGAGGGTGTTTTCCAATTGGTCACACATTTCGCACAGCCCTTCGCCACTTACACCATCTGGAGTGACCAATGGTCATAAAGGCCTGATACAATCTGGCCTACGCCCAATAGATGTCTAAAGTCCAGTCATTACCAATGTCCATTGATGGCATCAGTGGCCCAGTTGGTAATCAGTTGGGCCACATCTGTTATTACGGAGGGGTCCATTAGTGTTGTCTTTTCATGATTGACGGATCATATTGGTGAATCATTGTACTACAGAAAAAA
The DNA here is from genome assembly GCA_034686365.1 of Pachymerium ferrugineum. NCBI lineage: Eukaryota > Metazoa > Arthropoda > Chilopoda > Geophilomorpha > Geophilidae > Pachymerium > Pachymerium ferrugineum. Next base: position 19,257 of record JAQGAS010000469.1, on the reverse strand, counting down.
TTTACTACCCAAAAAATGAATTAGTCACTCGAATCGCATTAGGGAATCACAAACTTCCAATTTTTTACTACTTCTGTATAAAGACCTCATCAATTACCCTTAATGGTTATTGTAATAATACTTGCACAGGGGAGGTGTAATCTTGCACAAATGTTGCCCTCCTTTCCAATAACTGTTAAACTACGAACCAATAATATTTTTTGGGCGCCTAAATTCAATCGATTTCCACTCAGCACAAGTTTCAAAATGATATTGCACAAACATTCCACTGAATATGACATTGGTAACTGCTAACTTCTTTAAATTTAGAAACTTAAATAACGTACATAGGTTTTATTAATTTTACTCAATTCTTTCTGGGTGTGCAGGGTTGTATGAATCTAATAATTCTTAATGATCATAAATTAGGTTGAAAAAAAATTTACACACAACAACTGCAATTCTCTTATGCGAATTATTTATTCAAAATATTTTAAATATTTGAATTGTGATTGTAAAGAGTTCGACGATTAAGCTTATTAAGATGTCTGAGAAAATACCTATGCAGCTTTTCTGACAACTCACCTTCTTTCATCTCGTGTTAAATCTCGCAAAAATAACTTTTTAGTAGGTTAACAACAGGTTCATGAGTTAATCACAGAACCAAACTCAACCACTTGCCTATCTCCTAAACTTTTTAAAAAATCTTCCAAGATTCTTCACACTTTGTGTGTGATAAGGCAAAATGGAGAGTGAGTGTGTGCACTTGTCTACTGACAGCTGTCACTTTTGTTGATGGGAGGATGCCATGTTTGTTTGCCTTTTACTGTGTACTCAGGTGGCAAGCAAAAGGGAAACCTGAACCTCACTTTACTTCCCTATATACTATTGACTGCTTGAGAATATTTTTTTGTCATTTTCTTAAGTGAATCCAAGTTGTTGTTTGTCAGCCCTGTTAAAAACCATAAAAAACTTGTCTAGCTAAAATTCCTTTCTACGTAAACAAACTTTACAGAATTTTAAAATGGGCTTTCAGAGGGCGTGACTACGAAAAAATAAGACAGATTCAATTCATTTATATGAATTTCCGTTTAGAGTTTTTAAAAAATTAACCCAACAGGTCATTCCATCCAAAAATTAAGATAAGAGAGGATAGCTGGTAGGATGCATTTCAATATCAGTTGTCAGACGTTCACTATTTCGTGTTTCGCTCTTTTCAGTGATACTAAGAATTCATTACAAAGGCTTGTTGGTGATTTATTAGCGGCTTCGTTTTTTCGCATGCGAAAAACAAGGCAGACTTCAACAATATTTTGCTTTTTAGGATAATGCACTTTTGATGTGATGTAAAAAATTTGAAGTTTTTATTCTAAAATTTATTTTTAACATCTTATTATGCTCTCATCAAATGGCGTTAAATTTTACTCTTCCTTAGGTCAAAAAGTGAAGCTTCAATTTTAAAAGTCGCAATCTTTTAACTGAAGATATCACAAAATAAAATCTCCACTTGACGTATATATAAAACTTGCAGAAACATTTTCCTAAGTTTCCATCTGAGAAAAGTTTGGAAGAAAAGACAAGCAGACAGAGGGCAACAGACAGGGGCAGGCAGTGTAACAGGAAATGTCAAAACACGAGCCGAAAAGAAAAAGGAGATGTGTGTCTGGTCTTGTATCATATGTTGTCCTTGTCACTCATTCGATGATTGGATTCACTTGTACAATGACATCCCACTGCAGCGATTACTGATTAATAAACTCTCTTCAAGAATTATTTATCAACGTTTCGTCGTTATTATACTCTGAGAACCGGTAGAGTTAATAATCTTGGATTGACTTTTCTAATCAATCTAATGTCAAAATCGAACACGTAATATTTTCGAGGAATGAAAAAATAATGACAAGAAATTTTTTTCTTCAATTTTATTTTAGAACATTGGAGCCGATCAGATTGCTTTTACGATAGTTTGTTTCTTATTTACCTTCGTTTTTGTCCTTTTATTTTAATTATTTTTAAAATTTTATGCCGTTAAATCGTGCTGTAACTATTATAATATAAAGGGGGGGGGGGGGAGTCTCACTAAAATTACATATATTGGAGAATGACGGAAAAAAGTTTTACCTTTTCTTTCATTGCACCTACATACTAGAGAGCTTACGTTTTTTACAATTTAATCCCAAAGTTACGTGGCTAAATTTTGGATTTTAGCGATTTCTCAAACCCAAAGGCATGACATGACGTATGAGACGACAATAACAAAGAGGTAACAAAGAGACGTGACGTATAAGACTACTTCTAACGAGGTTGTTACCGTCGTCTCAAACGGCATGCCTGGGTCAGTCGGGTCATAATAATTGATCCTCATAACCAAATTTGTTTTTTGTTTTTTTTTTTTTTTTTGAAAAAAAAGATTAAAATGTAGCCTAAACCGGTTTTAAACATCATCCAAACTCTGCATCAAATTTCATTTTTTAAATTTATTTTCAGCCCATACAAATTAAATGTCTCTTTCATTACATACCATGAAATGTATTTACTTTACTAATCAAAAAACAATTTTTGTAAACTTAAAAGTTGTAGGAAAATTTAACACGAAAACATGTGTCCAAGGGGGATATTATTAGCTCTCAAAGCGTCATTATTTTCTCATATCTTCTCCAACTAATTACAAAGATAAGTGTAATTCGAGTAATGAAAAAATTATGTTGCGAAACGCCAGTGGTTTTGTTTTAAAAACTCTGGAGAAGGAATAAAGACAAAACAGCAAGAAAAAAAAAAAAAAAAAAAAAAATAAAACCAATTAATGATCGATGCCAAAATTTGAATACAGTCATGAAAATTAATTAATAGTCAATGACACCCTAGACCTTGACAACTAATCTCAATCTACTCATTTGATTAAATCACAAAGACTCAAATTCCCTAGAATCAAATTCTAAACATTCCCAGCTAGAATCTAATCACATTTACCAACTCACTGGAAACTAATTTCTACTCAAAACCTGGGTACAATTTAATCACAAAGTTATCATCAACCGAAATTTCCTTTCCTGTATTACTTACTTCATTTGTTTGTTCAAACCCTAAAAAAGTTAATGAGACTTGCTGCAGGTGGCGCCAACATCAAAAACTTTTCTCCCATCTTCAGAAAAAATACTTTAAAGGAGTCCTCTGAAAACTTCAACCAAGTGAAACTTTTTAACAAGTTGAATTTTCCGTAATGATAGCTATCTAATTTTCTGGTCAATCGCCCAAGACAAAAGAAAGATGACGCTATTCATCAAGCTATTAATTACAGCGCAACTCATGTATCAACCGACATGACCTGTGACCTCTTCTTACAAACTATTGAACTATCTCTGATGTCATCCCTGCTTTTATGAATTCTCTGTTGCCAGCTGGGACCAGACATTGGATCTCGCAATAGCCACTGGTCATAAAAAATGGGGAGGCTACAACAGATGAGGCCACGGGGCCTCACTTTTCCACCCCCCCTTCTTTCCCCAACTTTGTCCCTAGAGTGGTTCAGCAGATGCACAGAGGGGGGAGAAAATGTTTGCTTCAGCTCGCTAGAGAATATACCAAATAAAAGGGTTATAAAGGGTTTCGCTATCGCGCTTGAATTGACGGAGCAGACACCGAAAAAAATTTTTCCAACAAAACTTTTATTTGATCGCCTGAAAGATATTTTTAGCTTGCCAATAAGAATTTTAGAATGTTTTTTTAAACTGAAACAAGCAGTTGAATTTTGAATAGAACCTGGACGATTAAAGAATTAAAATAAAGAGCAATCTTCATTGCATTAATTAGAAACTTTGGATTTATGGCTAAACTTCTCAAAGATAGTTAGAAACATTTTATCAAAAACGTTTGTAGACAGAAAAAATGGCGTTTACAGAATTTAAAGTTTTTTTTTTCCTTTCTTTCTTTTCTTTTTTTTTTTTTTTACAAAACTTGCGGATAGTTTTGCATTTTGACTATACAATTGGAGTTTTAGCCTACTGTTAAAAAATACATAGTAATCTTAAGTATGCGTGTTATATCTAACTGTTAGTAGAAATATACGTTTCCGATGATTCCCCTATTGCTGATATGTACCATTTTACTGTTGTTTTAGCCATAGTCCCCAAATACAAAACTTTTAAACTTTAAAATTGAATTTCAACAAATTCAATGTTACATTTGATTACATTGTCCATCCCAAATTTACACTTCCCAACTGCACTTCTTTTTTGTAAAGTTTCTTTTGAATCCATGGACATGGAAAGTGGTATTTAACTCATTTAAAACGTAGATGATTGCCTTCTTAATTGGTTCCAGACATTTTAATTAACAATTAATTAAATTCGCGCGATTAAACTATCAACATTTTATAAATAATGATTTTCTCTAACAATAAATATCAGGTTTTATAATCCCCGATTCAAAGCCACACTAAAATATTTTACCAGAATAAAAAAAAATCTCTGTATTTTTAAAGCAGAAAGCCAAGCAGACTCACAATAGAATTCCATTCCAGGGTTCTCTATTGACATACCCTTTCGGTTACAAATCGAAGTATCTAATTACAAACCTGAACAGACGTTTAACTTGGCGGATAAAATATCCCCGAGTAAAACCACCGGTCACGTGCAAGAAATAACTTTGCACTATAAAAGAGAAAATTGGACAGACTAGTGATTTCACCTCTAATACAAAACCAAAGAAAACTGTTGCCAAAACAGCCAAACCAATTTCTGATAGGAAATCAATTGTGATACGAAGAAGTAAGCCAAACGTATCACCTTTACCACCCGTAAGATATTTCCATGTGCCATCTTAAAAATGTCTTTTTACCCTCCCACTGACTGAATGACAATGAGGTTTTTCTCTCTCTCGTGTCTGTTTTTTTTTTCTTCTTACTGATCGTACAAGTCAATGATGTGCTCAGCATTCACAATGAGCTACTTTTGGCACACAAGTGAAGAGCTCCTAAATGTTGCTAGTTGGGTAAAAATAAAAGATTTCTATTCTCACTCTCACTCTTACAAAGATTTTGGTGATACTCAGTCCCTGGTGAACTTTAAGTGACTTGAAATTGAGTGCGTTTATTTCCCCTCTTACTCTCCATCTAAGTCGAAATAAAAAAGATTATCTTAAAATTTAAGTAATATCAACGCGGTTTTTCTTATATGCCCAATTTGACAAAAGAAATTTTCCTTGGGGTTGACTTTTTATTATACATCGTATGATTCGAGCGAGGGGTAGTTATCTTGAATCGAGGATGTTACAGTCTCTGATAAGGTGGTTGCAGTTTCAAATTGTTGGCAAAATAGTGTGCTTATATAATGATGTATAGGTGGAGAATCGTGTTATAATGGATCAATATAATCGATTTTTCAAGTAAAGTGAATAATAGACATTGAAATCTCCAACGCTTTCTTTTTTTTAAAAAAAAAGAGTAAAGAGCGGGACTCCTCACGCGTCCAAAATAAATTATATAATTATGACAGACGGAATAGAAACCGCAGAATACTGGCAGCAGAATTTTCGATCGGAACTTTTTTCAATTAACAGCCGCCAAAATACACGCTATTTGGTCGTATTCATCACGCTACTAAATAGTGTTATCTCCTTACAAGGTAAAAGTCTATTGACAAAATATCAATGGATTTTCCCAAACATTTAGCAAACAAGAGTTGTGCATCAATTGTCCACACCAAAATAACGCATTATCATTTGACCATAAAACGCAAAGAACATGAATAAAGTTCGTCAAATTTCTTAATTACCCGTCTTAAAACTTCTCAATAGCTTAACTCAGATTATTTAAGGGTTAATAACGCCCACAGATGCAACCATTTTCAAGTGGAATGAAATTTCAGTGCTCGCAATAACACACATGCTCGTATTAGCCCCCTGGTGAGTTGTGAATGAGTTAAGTTTCTTCTCCACTCTCATTTTCACTTTTTCATATTAAAACGCAAGCTTATCTTCAATCATTTATAAAATAACCCTCCAACGTTTACTCTTATCATTTCTTATTCTTATTCCACACGATTGCACAAGCAAATAATCTCTTGATGAATCCCCTGGAGAAAGGGCCTTAAAGAATGACATTTACTAAGCAAATCAATGGTGCAGAAATAAGTAATTGCTTGACCGGTCTTTTATATCTACAGAACAAGATTCATTTTGCAACTGTGTAATCTGATAGCACAAAAAGGGATAAACAACATTAGTAATATTTTTTCAGACCCTCCCCTGGAAAAAAAATTTAAGTTGTTGCAGGTTTGTCACTTAGGTTACTATAAATTAAATTTCCCTCTACTCCTTTAAAAAATATATAAACTCCCCGACTCTTATGAAAGGAAAGAAAAAAACGAAGGGAAATTTCTATACCCTCCCAATTCATTTTGGACGCATTCCATGCGCAGCATGCAAAGCATCTCTGCACTGCGTAATGGACTTGAAACCGTCTGCTTCCACACGAGGGGTATCCCGTGAAATTTCGCATTTATGAGGTACCGTTAATGTCAAAAAAGTCAACTTATCTCCAACTGTCTGGATCAGATAAAAAAATACTCACCAATTCTCAACTTATTTTATTTTTATGCACGCAAAAGTTAAATAAGTCACCTATCATGTCTGAATAAATCACCATAAAAGTGACACATCACATTTAAACAAGATAAAATAAAAATAACAGGCATTAGTGAGTTTTCAAAGTCACATATTTGTTATAAATCCTGATGACACCTATAATTGAGATTATAATTTCGTAAATGATGTAGTAATTTCAAATTTACAAAAATCTTTCAAAAAATTATAAAACGGATTCAACTTACTTTTTTCACAAAAAATCTGAACTATGACAAGATATTAATACAATTTTTTCAAATGGTTTACTAAAAAACAGTCTGTATTCCAGGGTGTACATTTGGCAGTTTGACGTCCTACAGTTAAAATTTTTTTCCAGCCATCTTGGTTTAAACAATAGTGAGATTGCGCAGTGCCTTTGTTCGGTTACAAAAAGAAGCGCCTTATGCTCGTACCAATAGTTGTTTTAAGCATAACAAAAGCTTTGTGCAACCTCACTACTGACAATACCGCATAATAAAGTTTACCCACTACGTTTAAAATACTATTATCGGTAATGCTCTTATTTTTCAGTTGTGACATAAAAGTGTGATAAATTATTTATTACGTCAAATGCGGCTATGCAAACCGAGTAATAACAGTTAAATGTTTAAATTTTTATTATTTCAGGTCATTTTTTGTGACGATTTCATTTTCTATTTTAGAGGTTTTATATCTTGTTTACACTTTGCTCTTGATGTTAACTTAAGTTCCTTTTTTGCTTGAGAGAAAAGATATTAGCTTAAGTTGATAAGAATATAACTTTAATTAAATTGAAATTAGAAAGAAAACAAGATTGTTATTGGTGAATTATGGAGAAGGAGGGAGTAAGGGGGCATGTAAAACGGCGAAAGAAGTGGAAGGGAGAGGCAGAGGGCCGTTTCGTTGCTGAGCAACCACCAAGAACTTATGGCTGGTATCAGGTCAAGGTGACAGGATGTTGGCGTGGAAATGTGAGACGCAAGCAACCACACACATCCATATTACACCAACATTCCTTTTATTATTTCAACTTGTCTCAATTAATTTTAGCAACACTTTTTCTTCCAATAGCTAAACGTTTCTAAAACTCATTCATCTAAATTTTAGCAGCTTAATCTCCCATCAATTCTACCAATTGGCAGAGAAAACAATTTTTGTCGTTGCATGAAAATCTCAATTTCAAATATTTGCATGCGAATTGTAAGAAAAAAAAAGTTTCAAAATGAAATTGATCGTTCAACCGTTTTTTTTAAATCTTAAATCGGAATATTTTTATGTAATCCTATTTGAAAATTAGTTTAGAATGGAAAGTAAACAAAAATTGTATTGAATCACGTATAAATAAAGTTAGCCAATGGCAAGCTTTAAAAATATTCTGCAGCACTCAAGATCCATTTCAAGCAAGTAGCCAAGTAAGTAGAAAGCCTCTCTTGATGATACAATTGAATTACCATATCATGTTGAAATATTATTCCAGCTTCCATCAGCTGGCTTTTGCTGGCGCCTAATTGGCGCGAAAGGTAGCAACCATGGCAAGGACTTAAGTCGCATTACCTAACCCAAGAGGAATAAATTCTAGTGTCTCAGTGGATAAGTTTGTGGTTTCAAATTTTTACACATAAATTCAATCAACTTTGGTGCAGCTACTGAGCAGAAGTTTTTTTCTCTTCTCTGCAGCGTATAAATTATTGAATTTAAAACATTGATTTTTTTCCTTGCTTTATAAAATTGATGAATTTGCATACTTAAACTTTTCTTCTTATTCAACTGATTTCCGATACAAAACAACTCATTCAAAATTACCTCTAAATTCATAATTAAAAAATTCCAGCCACACATGGAAAATCTCAAAAGCAATAAAATATTTTTAAAAAAAACGAAAAACGTGACTTCCTGCAGTTGGATGACAATTAATTTGGTCATTAATTACCGAATGACAAATGGAGCCGAGGGAAAGGGACTCACGCGACCACGCAAACTATAACAAGAAATATATGCTAAGGCCTAGGACCACACACCATGCAGAGATGGACACCCCAACTAATAACTGTAAGCCAAACTAATTACGCCAATGGATCTGGCTTGTAATAAATTACTAATTGTGTCAAAAATAGGCGGGAATCCAATTAAATTGCTTTGAATTTCCCGTGTAAAACTCATAATTTCTCATTTTCTTCTTTTTACAATTCTCCCCTATATCATCTTTAAAATTTCTTGAACCATCTGCTGCTCCATCTGTAGATATGTAAATGAACTTAAGGTCACAAAGATTATGAAATAAATAAATAAAAAAATAAGGTCAACACCAAACAGTAAAAGTAGAACTTTGTTAAGTATTCAACAAACGTGTTTATAAAGATGCAAATGAATTCGAAAATCCTATTCAGTCAAGTGGAATTTATTATCCTTCAAGAATAAATATTACCTCCCAAGTTTTCTGGTGGTAACCTATGCTCTCGTCTCACCTCGTGGTCCAATATTCGCACTAAATCAAACAAACACAACACCTCTAAGCTTCAAAGTCTTGCGCCATTCTAAGGTAGGGGGTTGGATTTACTTGACTATTATGCTCTAGGCTACATGAGGCTATTGTACGCAATCCCAGGTGTTTGGGAAGATCAACCTCACAACAACCTAAACCAGTTCACATATCTCCTCGGAATACAAAAGAAAAGAGAGTTAAAGTGAATATAGCAATTCAGGGGAGGAAATCAAGATTTATTTAATTTCAGAAATTCCATTGTACAAGCAATAAATTTCAGTTTAGTTTTATTTTTCGGGGGGGGGGGAGAGGGAGGGGCTCTTAACATTTTATTTAAGCAAATGGAAAATTCTGGCGTTTGTTTGAAGTGAAATTTGAAAAGGAATAATTAAATGAAAATATATTTACTTTAAAGTGTTTGTTCGGTTGTTAATTCTTATTTGTATTTACCTAACCTTCCAACACATACACCTGAATGCGGCTTGTGTGTAAGCTTGAGATTAGAGAGTTATTGGCAGACTCAAATCCAGTGGGATTGTGGTAGGCAAGAAATAGGTTCATTTATCCTTCACCTTGTTAGTTTTAGGGAAAAACAGGACAAGTCTATTTTTAAGGCAGATGTTCTTGTTGCAAAAGAGTAAAGTTTAAATTTTCACTTCTACTAGGTTAGGCTTAACTTCTATATGCTATCGTATTTTGAATATCTACAATTTCTTTTCATCTAAGTAATATCACTAGTTATTCATTAAAACAATAGAATTTTAATTTAAATGCATTAGAAAGGTTTTTTACGCTAATAAAATGGTTCAAAATTTGGGGGGGGGGGGGGGGAAGGGAGGGGACGCAGACATTTTGCTTACCTAAATCTTACGATATTTTGGAATACCGTATGAGGCCAACTTGTATAACGTTTTACCTGGGATAGCCATTTCCACAAGAAATGTCAGAAAAACACGTTCGAAATGTGATAGAGGTTGTTGTGTAACATTTTTATTCTTTGTTCCTCATCTCAGTTTTATCATATCAACTGTTAATATTTTGAGTCGTTGACCGCAAGTGTATCTAAAAAGCTGACATCTTTAAAAAAAGTTCTAGCTAAATGGAAAACTTATTTATGATGTTTATACTTTTTCTCTACTTGATTAATTTAAGCCAGCTTGAAAAGTCAGTGGGAAAAACCCACATTTATTTTTACTCATTCTTCTTTCTTCAAGCTAAATAAATTGACTGTGGAGTAGCCACAGTCATGTTTGAAAATTTATTCCATTTTTATTTTTTCGCCTTCAAGAAAAATAAATTGAATTTCCTAAAACTTGTGTAGTATAACAATACGAAAATAATCCATTTGAAGTTAGATATCAATAGCAACTTGCATCATAAATTTTCCTTCCATCAGTGTTACCTTTTTTTCTTATCAGGAAAGTAAATTGAGGCTCTCTCAAGTTATATGTTTTGTAATCGAAGAGTTTGAATCAATGCAACAGTAACATGAGCACTCATCTGTCAGGTGCACAATTTCCATCGTTCCCTATCGGCTGCTCGCGTCTGTCGGTTTCATCATGACATGACTGATAAGTGTTAATAATAGAAATCCGCCCAATATTGGAAAATTTACCATATACTGAATTTGGTTCCATTTTACCAACTCACTCGCCACCAACAACTTGCACCGTCAAACTCTGAATGCAACTTAAAGTGTGTTATCTAAGTAAAGTTTGTAAGCAAAACAACGATGCGTATACCATAAACAAAAAGGTTCATTATTTACAAATTTCTACTTTAATTAAGCGAGTAAAGAGTTGCAAATGAGATTAACCTGGAGTAAATTGAACGAAATTAGGTAAGAATATTCTCCAGACAACGTACAAAACGTCACACTTGACATGGTAATTGAATTATGAGTGAGCAACACGTTTGGAATTAAAAGAACCCCCTCTCCTCTTGTAAATTGCAATTAGTCCCGCTATTAGCCCGCTTTGTGTACCAAAGAGTGGAAAAATCTGTTAAAACCTTATCCAGATAAATTCTTTGAGTCTCAATAGGATTTCCATCAGCTCATTGGAAAAAAAATTCCTTCCAAACTTGACACCAAACACCTTCCTGTCAAGTAGAATTTATGTGAAGCAACGTAAATGGACTACGGATTGGAAAATTGAAAGTGATCGAAGAATGTGAGAGAGGATTATGTCAAAGATAAAGTCCAAACTCATATATTTTTCTTGCACTCTTCTAAGAGTCAAGATAAATTGAGGATTGTAAGCAAAGTGGTGACATTAACGATTTCATCCAAGTCACATATTTGTTATAAATTAAAATTATAAAACACAAGATGCCGGTGCTTTTAACCCACTGCTTTTATAAAATGACAATCAAGTGATGCATTCTTAAGATAATGTTTCAGATTTAAACTTTAATAGTGACGTGACAAAATAAAACTTAAAAAATTTAAAAGACCCATTACAATCAAGCAATACACAACATTAAAAATTGTATATGGCTTTTCATTACTACTTGCGGAATTCAATTTAGAAATCTACCAACATTCACCGTTTTTTAATAACGATATGTTCACGGTAAAATCAAAGTTTCAATGCATAGAAAAAAAAATCCCATTTGACATAACCCTGAAATTGAACCTAAGTTCTAATGAAGTGAATGTGGCTATTTGTCATCCACCAATTAAAAGTGAATGGGCCGTTTGTAAGTCGGTCACACAACTCATTCGTTTTTATAACCCATTCAATCGACCAAAGTTCCATGATGTATAGAAACGGCGTCCATTGGCGTGAGTAAATATGCCAAGACAAATTGCTCAAACAATTTGCTTAATGGTGTATTTTTACGAGTATTTATTTTACTCAATTATTTCCTCAACTTCTAATTGCCGTTTATTTAACCTTATCCAATAATGTATCAAACTAATTTTTTTCCAATTGAGATTCAAAGATTGAATTTAATCCATTTCGATTAACTTCAAAAATGAAAATGCTTAAACCCACGTTTAGTACTCACAAAGCGTCAAAGTTTTAGCGTCGAGTTTTAGGGTTTTTGTAAAACGTAAATTAAGTCTTCATCTCACACTTTTTAAAGAGGTTCAAACGAGATTTTCATCAACAAAATTATTTATCGCGTAAACTTTGACAATCTTCTCCGCTTCAGACATTGGCCGAATTCCAGTTACATGTCGACAACAATCCTTTGACAAGTCCAATTATGAGGGAGGAAGAAGTGAAAAAAAATATGCTCAAAGCAGACAAAAGCGCCAAATTCCAGAATGGTGTTAAAACAAGGCGCGCAAAGAATGCTTCAAGTGAAGAAAGAAAATAATTCACAATCAATCATGGTTTTCTCCACTTCATTGGCGTTTCCTTTAGGGATATAATGCTAGTATTATGTTTAACTTGGCTGTCAGCGCAAGTTGCGTTATGCAAAAAATAGAATCAACATCAAAGGTGGGAAAATGGCAGATTTATGACGCCAGTTCATTTGTAAGGATGCGACTTGTTAGACAAGTTGACTGCTTTGTAAGAAGTAAATAGGCTGTGATTTTTGTTGAGGATGTGTTTGCCATACTTACATAAATGAACAAGAGCTATAAATCAGTTTATTTGTAGTTCCTAGACCTTTCTAATCAGACATTTCCTTATTTCACAAATTAAAATTTGCATTATCTAACTGCTATCTCGTTTTAAATTTTACTTTAATTTTGAAACCAAACTAAATCTTTTATCAAATTTACATTTCTAATATTGACTTTTCGAATAGACGAGAAACATATAAATTTCATGTTTTCATTACAAACTTAGATTGTTTTTTGACTTCATACATCAAATTTCAAAACTAAAAATCCAAATAAACAATGTTGAGATGTGGACTATTATGATGCAACACAGCTAGAAGCAAATTTCAAGAGTTTTAGCTTCCCCCCTTTAGTTCAAGAGCCAGAAAGCACGCATAGTGAAATATTGATTTCTAAAGCCAACCCGCTATTGCTACAATATATCACATTAAATTCAATTTCTGCTTTCACATTTCACAATAAATCACAAGATGTTGGCCACTAAAGATATTACCTTAGTTTATTTCTACTAATTACGAAGTTTATCCAATTTTGAAACGATTCACCTTTTATGTAGGCTTTAAAGTTTTTATTGATTCACCAGTTTATAGTATTTTTTAAAAAAAATTTTGTTTAAGTTGTAGTTTTTGTTGTGAAAAGAAAAATGCTTGGTTTGCAATCTTTTTTTCCAACCCTTTCTGAAGTAGTGATAAGTCTGAAAAAACATCTGGGTAAATTGAAGAAGGGTGAGCACTTGTTTTTCACTGGGTTTCACAAAACAAGTCCGTTATAAGTGGAAAACAGGGCCATCAACAACGACAAAAGAAAATAACCCATTGTATAGAATTAGTAAGTACAATTATCGGTAATCCTATTAAAATAATGGGTAAAATTGTATGAAATGCTAGGGATTAGTACAAAAAAATTAGAATATAGATTTGTATTTACAAACACCGTAATATTTTTTTTTCGCAATAGGTTGTCCATTCTTTATCCCAAATAAAGAGGAAAAGTATTAATTCCGTAATTGAAAATCAGCCTAGACGGTTGCCAATTAAATTTAGTCAATTCTTAAAAAAAATTCTATATTTTCCCTTTCATAATATATAGTTTTACAGAAGAACAAAAATCGTTCGAATTATAAAATATATGGAACTTCTTTGTAACAATTTTCCAAATCTTTTCGCACGTTAAACATTTTATACTTTCATAATAAAAGCGTAAACGCTGTCTTTCATTATTCTCAACTAAATATAAATAAAACACTAGTATTCTCTAGTTAATCCGTACATCTAGTTTTTTGTAAAAAAAAAAAAAAAAAAAAAAACACTGTTTAAAGCTAAAGAAAACTTTCAAAGCGTAAACTTCACATCCAAATCAAGAGATAGGAAAGAGGAAAAAATGCGGTTGAAAGACGTTCATGCGTTCAAAATGAAAACCAAACAAGCGTGTAAACACGGCAACTACACTGAGCAGATGAATGAAAGCGGACTAAACTTGCATTACAACAACACATTAAGCCTTCTTTAAAACCCCTACAATCAATTTGGATTTTAAAGTCACACACGAAACAATCAACTCATTCACCCCTAAAAATTCAGAAGTAAAGTTACAAACAGTATGAAAAACAAAACCTATTAAAGCACCTTTTTTTCATAAAGCATCTAACTAAACAGAACACGTACCATTACGTATACGTTGCAATTTTTTGTTTCAGAAAAAGTGCCAAGAAATGAGAATCAGTCTTAATAGGAAAGAGGCGTAGAAATATTAATATCATAAAACCTGAAAAGAAAATGAAACTCAAGGACCTGATGTCACATCTAGCTTGAAGTCATCATTTGCTTTTTTTTCTTTTTTTTATCTTCTTATGGTGGCGGTATTCTCACTATTTTTTTCCCTTCATTACGTTTTCTCTTTTTCTAAAACGAAATGAAACTGTCCTCACAAATGACTTTGTCTGACCCTCTTCATCTGTTTCCATTACAAGTGGCTGGACTTGATCTCAAGCAGTAAAAAAATAGTAGAGAAAAAAAAAACATTTCAGTTTGTAGTTGATTGTAACCACAGAACGATAAAATCAAATGATAGATATAATTAAATGCAGGTAGTGGAAATTGACATGTATGTATTAAATGGATTTGTCCTCAAGGGTTTGACCAGGGTTAGTCATTGCATCGCATTATTCCAGTAAATTTGGTTTCTTAACCAATTAAACCTAAGTGAATGTCATCACATGTTAACGCACAATTTAATTAAAATGGAACTTTATACAATTTCATGCCTCACATACTAATTTCACTTACTTTAATTAAAGTGTTTAAATCATCGCTCATCAGTGTACATGTAGATGTATATGAGAAATAACTAATTTTATTTCTAAAGCTCGTTCCTAATTTCTTTCGCTTGACATTTTATTGCTATTAATTTTTTTTAGCTCAGCTTGCAATTAACTTAAAATGAACTTCAAATTCAACAGGGAATCTGAATTATATGATGAACTTTTTTTGCTTCAATAAGCATTCCTAACTCACAGTGACAAATGACTCAAATAGAATTCAACAAAGTTTTTTGTTAAATTAAAGGATTAAGCAGCCTTTAGAACGAAAATATTTTAGCACTGAGTAGTGTAACCAATACTAAGTAAAGCAAGTGGGTTGATACTGGTGGAATGACCTAACTTTATGTAAGGGCTTATATCTCTGAATGTAAGGGATCACAAACGAAAATATTTTAGTATTTAGTAGTACTAACGGAGTACGGTACAGTACTAACCAATATTAAAGTTTGAAGTAATTCGGTCAAAAGTGTTGGGTGAACATGAAGTTAGCTCAACTTTATGTGAAGGCTTATATCTTTGGACGTAATGAAGTATAAACGAAAATACTTTAGTAACCATACTAAGTGGTACTAACCCTCACTAAAGATTGTTGGGCCAACTTCACGTTTAAAAAAACTTGGTATTTGTAAAAAATAATTAGAAAAATATTGAATTAGGAGCCACAAATCAGCTTACATGCGTTAGATTAATAAATAATAGCAAAATCGTTGCAATCCTTTGCTTGGCGAGAAATTCGCGCAAATTACTGATGCAGATCACAGAATGAGACAGTCGATTCAAGACAGTTATTTTCAAAAAATAACGCTGCTATCGGTTCGAAATCACTCTAGATGCGAATGGCCATGTTGTAGTGATGACGTCAAGCTTTAATTGGTTGATCCATCCGGATTTCGCACCTAACTAATTTGATATTTATAATTTTAGTTTCTTCATTCCAAGGGGTTTCATGGTTACTTTTCATCATGTCGATCGGTTTATGTTGTTTGACTGCCCCTTTAACAAGTTCTTGTTGTATTATGTACGTCTGCAGCTTTGTAGTCATCAATTTACACACTTGGTATTTTCAATCACAAAACAACTAATCAATGAAAGCAAGGAAATTAAGTTTTCCAACCATCTTTTTCGTGCAGGTGCGAATTTTCATAAAATAAGCTTGGCCCTGAAACATTTAATTTCAATCTCCTCATTAAAACTAAAAATTCTACCCAGTCCTAAAAAGTGTTATTAGTCAGATTTTTTTCTTTTTGTTTCGTCATTCTTTTAAAATCCAAGTCAAGAGAACCTTTATTAGCCGACATCCCTCTCAATTTGTTCGATGGAGCACTTCATAGAGCCATCTAATCAGTCAGCACATAATATTTGCCACCAAGCACAGTTCCCCAAGCTGTCAAGATTGCTTCAAGTTTCTCGCTCTTCTGACTAAAATAGCAAAGTTGACAATTTATTATTCCCAGGTGAAGGAACATATAAACTTAAGAGCGGAAACCTGACGCTACGTGCAAACAACTCTACTTAAACTTAATGGTAGCATGAAGGGAATTGAAGAGAAACAGTTCTCAAAACTCAGAGAAATACGTTATTATCCTAATTTCCTGGAAAAAAAATCTCGCAACTTCGATAGATAAACATAAAGCCAATATCCTGCTCGCATTAAATTTTCAGCATTACTCACAAGGATTGTAATGACTTAAGTTTTTTCTCCAGTAACTTTGAGCAGTTTTAATTAAGTTTATTTATCAGAGAAGGGTCCTGAAAAATTGAAGTCTTTATAATGAAATATCCCCCCACCCCCAAAAAAAAAATTATGATAAAGACAATTTCTTATCGCTGCTGCATTTTTTTCTCCTAATGTAAGTTTATGTATAAAATGCATTAGGCTTCTTTCTTTTCTCCAAATCTTGTGATGACTAAGTTCTATTTTTAAACTCGACTGATATATTGTGTTTGTTTCAAGTTTAATTAACAATACAAATTCAATGAATTATTGCAGAAACAGGTGTATTAAATCACCCTCTGGCACACTAAAAGTTCACACTAACAAGCTTGAGCTTAAATAGCATTCTTCACCTGTCCAACAAATTGTTTAGAAACCTAAAAAAACTATTAAAGCATTTCAAGACATTTCTAAACGCAAGCCAAGCAATCACGATAGGCTTTTAATTTACTGTAAGCTGTGATTTGGATTTAGACTTTCTCCGGTAATTATTTTCTCGAAAGGTGCTTGACATAGTCATAAAAAAAACTTCAAATTTAAAGATTTTCTTAAAATTCCTATTAAAAAAATTCTTATATATGGCAAAAAAAAATCTTTTACAGTTATTATACAGAAAAAATTGGGGAAAAAAACGCGATTTCAAAGATTTGTATCTGCAAAAAATTTGGTTTCAATATCAAAATAGTCCAATTTATGATTTCTCTATACACAATTTTAACATTGCATATAAACTATAATCATTACAACTTCATGTTGGAGCTCTCCAAAAAAGTGAACCCTCTAGTATTAAGCTTTCTTACATTCAGTTGCGAAAAGTTACAAATTAAAAATTCTGTTGAAAATTGTTCTCAAATTGAAATCAAATATGGAAATTTTTGAAGAGATATAAAAAATACAGTTTTCACAAAACTTTTCTTTCAAAATTTCATCTACATTACCAATTAATTTCGCCAACTAAAGATCAAGCAAGCTTTCACATCCTTTACAAAACATGTCAACATACCCGCCTTCTAACTTCACACCCACACTTTCCGCTACTCTTTTATTTCATCATGTCATTTTGCGTTTAGCATTAACCCTGACAAAAGACAGCAAACATTTCTCCGGAAAAAATCTACTCTGACATAGGGAACAAAAGACAATTCCTATTAAGATAGCATAGAATGCACAACTACTCTACTTCCAGTCACGTGGTAGCGACAACTTCCTGTGGACATTTTACTACCCCTCTTATCAACTACCTATTGTTTCACGAGGGGAATAAAACAAAAGAACTAATGAAGAAACAAGAGTGCTGAATCTGTTAAAAGGGTAAATTATATTCTTTAACAAATAGATAAGAAAAGAATTCCTATTACATACAAACATTAAATTTAACTTTATATTAGTTGTGTGTTTACAGTTCTTTAATCTGCTAAATCTCTAATTTATGGATTAGTGCAATTAGTAAGAGACCAATTGTGAAAAAAACAGTTTTTAACCCCATTGTGAAATACTCTGTTGCAGCTGTTACACGTCTTTCATCGTTGTTTCTTCCCTTCTGTTGCATAAATTTGCTATGACAAGTACGAAACCCTAATCAGAATCTCACCGGCTTAGGGGAAAGTTGAATTTCTCTTCAGTTTTTTTCTCCGTGACAATTTTTTTTTTGAATTTTAAAAACTTTTTAACGCTTCAATGAAAAGCATTTACATATTCCAAATATTTAACATGAGGCGTCTCTAAAATTCGAGTATGTCTTGTTTGAATATTAACCTAAATTACTCTTTTGGATTACAATACATTATTGCCAAACGTAGATCGATTTTCGACTAGCTCTGGATACGTTATGATTACCTCAATGACCATAGTTGAGTACGCAAACGACTAATCGTAAATAATAAAGTATCGTAAACACGTCGCAGACGTATCACTTAAATCATGTCATAAAAACGTCTTAAACAGGTCATATGTTATCAACTTTTTATTACCTAATGTCAGATAGGTACAGATTTGAAAGGCGATTTTTATTGGTATAAAGTAGAAGACAATCTTAAGTTTGACTATTCTAAGTCGTTTCTACAGTATATTTTCTGAAGACAAAATAGAAAAAGGTGAAAACCATAAGAAGTGCAAAAAAATTTCAGAGGCA
This sequence comes from Pachymerium ferrugineum, assembly GCA_034686365.1. NCBI lineage: Eukaryota > Metazoa > Arthropoda > Chilopoda > Geophilomorpha > Geophilidae > Pachymerium > Pachymerium ferrugineum. Next base: position 451 of record JAQGAS010000469.1, on the reverse strand, counting down.
TGCGTAAAATCAATTCAGCCCTTCTAAAAGTATGAAACTGGGCTTTGAGTTGAAATGTACACTCTTCTGCAGGATCAAACCATTTTTCTGAGTGTAAACTTTTACCTTTTTGCGCGGTTTTACGGTTGGTTCAAACTCCAAGAATATCGGGGTTTACACCAATCAAGTTTTGCCCATTGCATTTTATAATGCTTTTATAGTACAAAGTAGAAATCGCTATTGTGTAATGGCAATGTGCCTATACTTATTACTTATACTTTCAAATTTCACAATTACAAGTTTAATAATAATAATAAACAGACGGTTCCTAAATGCCATTGTAAACTAACATCTACACATTTTAGAAAGTTTTTCACGAATGATTCCTCTCATCCTAAATCAAGATTGTACAAATCAAATCGCAGTATTTTCTCCACTTCATGTCATTCAACTCAAACCTCAATTGACAGCT
>JAQGAS010000468.1:0-48738 GCA_034686365.1 Pachymerium ferrugineum | reverse complement strand
AGTGTTCTAGTTATCTACCCACAGTAAGCCAATACTAAACTGTATGTCCAAAATATAAAATAATTTTTTAAAAATTAATTAAAGATATTTATAAGCGATATAAAGACAACCGAATGGACTCATTACGATATCATTAATGCAATTACCTTTGCTCTGCACGCAAGAACCCTTTCACAAATTACATATCGTGTGGTGAATTACATTAAAACCTCAAAAACTAATTATTAGAAATGTTCTCTTTTTTACAGACTCACAAAATTAATTTAATAGTTAGACCTTGCACAGACATTTATGAATTCAATAAATGTCGTCTACAATGTTTTGCAGACCAAATGAAAGGCATAAAACCCTGTTCGTAAGTCATTCACTTAGCAAAATTTACATTTTCTTGTAACAAACTTTTTTCTATTTAGATTACCCTTTCTTGAAAAGTCAATTGAAAACCTTTTGCCTTGTGATTCTCTCGCCACGATTGAAAAAAGTTATAAAGATTATATCGCAATTGCGAGTGATTTGTCTAGATCGTGTAAATGTGTTCGCCCATGTCAACAAAATGTAATTGAAATTCTACCTGCACTGTCCACGTCTATGAGTGAAGATGAACCGTTCCTTTTCGTAACAAGCGTAATCGTTAACATCGTTGAACACGTTAAGGAAGTGAGAGATTACACTGTGGTAGCTCTGTTCTGCGACATAGGCAATTATTTCGGGCTTACAATGGGTTTGTCGTTGTTGTCACTGATGAGTTCAACTCGTCAATGCGTTTTATTATGGAAAAAAATTTCATAAATAAGCTACAAGATCGTACTAGGCCATTAAGTCATTTTAATTATGCGCACGTGTTGACACGCGGGCCAATACCTTTACTTGAGTTACGTAACAATCTAAGCAATATCTCAAAGAATCTATTTAGTCCCTTGCTTGGTATATAGTTGCTGCAATTACTTATACAATCCAGACTGGTAGTCATTTGTTTGCGTGAAAATATTGCAAATCATTAAAGAAAGAATCAGTCATTTCTTTGAACCAGGAAGTATCACAAGTTATGTGATGTTTAGATAGTCACTGTCAATTTAAATGTAAGGAAATACACACACACATATATATATATATATATATATACAAATTGAACATATCATAACTTTTTTTTGGCTCTTTTGCTATTAAAGTTTCTCACCTCTATCATCCATATTCTTTGTTCCTTTATAATGTTCTTTATAAGTTACAGTGCTCCAAACATCCCATTGTGATCTCCATTTAAATGCTTACACAACTGTAAGATATTAGGTCATTTACTTATTGAATGAAAAGCTAAGATGTTAAATCTGTGAAATAACCAAGAGTCTCATTTTCTATCACAATGAATGTTGTTTTGTAGTTATTGAACATAACAATGAATGTAGGACACACCCTTACAAGGCATTTTCAACCTTATATTTACAAGAAAAACGAACACACACAATGAGAAAATCATTTCCTAAACAAATGTAAAAGTAGGACATAGTTGTCGTGGTATTTTAACTTTGTTGTCGCTATAAAAGACATATTGTTCATTCCAACAATTGTATTTTTCCACCAAAACAATATTCATATTAAGGGAAATCTGCATCTATCAGATAGCGTCTACCCAATTTCGAGGCAATGCTACACAAACCGTATAGTTCATTCTACACACAGTCAGTAGTTATCTATGGAAATAATTTGAACGGTTGACTTCATCAGACCAGTTTTGTTACATCGTGAAATTAGTTTAGTTGTGTAACAAAGCCTACGTAGTAAATGGCAACTCACGGGAATTGTATAGGCATTATTATTATTATTAAATTTAATCGCGTGTTATGTACACATAAAAATGATAAAAAATGTAAGAGAGAAACATATCACTCTACAAAGAATAGAATAGACAGGCTGTCCGTATATCAAACCTATTTGGCCGACAAGACCAAATCATTGGTTGCTATAACCAGAGAATGGTGGCCAACCAAATAAATTTGGCCACCCACGTTTTTTTAATGCACTTTTAATTGTGTTAAAACTAAATCGAAAAAATATTAATGTAAATGTTTATTAACTATTTTTGAACTGAAACTTTAACGACTGTATAATTAAGGAAAATAAAACCTTTTCACATTTTCTTCATTAAGACAAACAAATTTTCGCTTAATCTTTTAAATTGTTATATTAAGTTGACAATCAAAATTGCTATGTAACTAAACGAACATGATTAAAAACTTCATGTCAAAATAAGTAGCTAAATGAAAGCCAAAATCAAATTCAATAAGAAAGCACCATGTAGTTCATTCATGTGACTGATTTAAACTGAAAAGAGGCCTAAATTACAATATGATGGACAATGCCCCTCTTAACGTGCTGCATGAGAAGGAATGGATGTAGAATTATCCTAAGTAAAAAAATTTTGCAAGTAATTGGCCGCCTTTTTTTTTACAAAAAATTTGCAAAATTTTGCAAATTATGCAAAAATTTTGTAAAACTTTTGTGAAATTTTTGCAAATTGTCAAATATTTTGCAAAAATTTTGTAAAAAAAAAAAGCGGCTAATTACTTGCAAAATTATTTTGCAAAATTTTTGCAAATTTTTTTTACTTGGGATAGTATTTCTAATACAAATTCACGTTTAAAATTACTGCAATTACTGTCAATTTAGCATTAAAAATAAGAATATTTCATTGACATTTTGAATTAATTACAAAAAAATTTATTTTTATTAAACACAAATAGAGTTGACTAATATTTTACACAAGACCAGTCAAAAAGATGTTGTGTAAGAGACTCGTGTAAGAAAAAATCGATACCCGGTAGTGAACAACTTCCGTCGTCCGATATTTCTTAACACACCACTTGTCAACAACTTTTACGACTAAAGATAAACTTCCAACATGTTTATAGCAACATCAACAACACAAACGGTTGCTTAGTCTTCTATTAAGAGGTAAAAACTGAAAATGGTTCTAACCCGAAGAATGAAAATACGTGTGCGTGGCTGTATCCAAAAGCAAATTTCATTACTAGAGGCACGAAAAACACAATTACTCGAAGAGTATGATTATCTATTTGACACTACTCAATATACAGCGTCAAGGATTTTTTGTTTGTCGATACTCGTCGTCTGTTGCATTTTGTGTATTTATCAAACGGTGGACAGAGTTTCTCATTATTTTTCCTACCCAGTATCGGCAGAAATGAACGAGAAACAAACGAGTTCCTTTGATTTACCGGTGTTTCAAATGTGCACTACTGAAAATGACTACATTCGTCGTCTTTTCAAAAATAAGGCTGGTGTTTTGGAATGTTTATTTCCTACACTCCTTATGTGGGATCAAGATGGATTTGACTATGAAACCGCATACAATTTTACGAGTGAAAATCAAATGGTAGAAAAAATTGAAGGTATAAAGGTAAGAATTTCATAATCAATATTACTACAATTATGACTGCTGGAGGTAAAAGAGTACAAGACATTAAAAAAATTTAATGAAGGAAGTTGTCAGTCTCACAGGGTGTATAGGAAAAAAAATTTGCCTTCTTCTTCTGCTACTTTTTTACTTATAAGAGTTTCCCTTTGATAAACTTGACTTTATTAAATATAACCTGTAGTTTTCATAAACTTTATTTCAACATGCAGAATACTAGCAAAACTTATTCTTTACTATCAATGGGATTATGCGTTAGTCTAAATCTAAGTGGCGAAGGAACCCCAATGGAAGTAGCCAAACTGAAAGTAACACTGAAGCAACTAAGTTTATGCGATGAACCTAACTATATCGTAAGTAGGGGAAATTTATCGCAACTTGCCTCAATTAACAAAATATTGTAGATAGGATTGATGAAAAAGAGAGACCTTGAAATACATATACCAATTAACGCAGGTTATAAATACGAACTAGTCTATAACGCGAAACAAGTAAAACATTGTAACAGTTAAGATTAACAAAATTCTAATTATTTTTTTTTTTTTTAGTATTTATTTGCTTACTCGCCAAGTAAACCATGCGTTAGTAGTGGACACAACTCAAATTGCTACACCGACTGTGTTAACCGGAAAATTGCTGAAACAACCTCGTGCAGGTAAATAAAAGTAGTCAGGTATAAATGTCAACTAATTTTAAATAGATCTCTTACGAGTGAAGAATACACAGTTACACCTTAATTAAAAAAAAGTTTTTTTTTTGTGAAATGACTTCCAATTTTAGATTGCCACATTTTGCCAAAAGTATAACTCATCCTCCTTGCAATCCAAATGAACCCAAATTTGGTAAACAAATCTTTGTCATAGCCGCAAAGCACGTAAGTATTCCTAAAAGTGATGAAGAATGCGGCTGTACACGTTCTTGTACTATTACAAATCACTTTATTTACGCCCGTGACACCATTGCAGAATTAGACTATAAAACCCAATTAAATACAAAAGCCCATACACCCACAACTTACGTGACTGAACATTTGAATTACCATGTGTCAGATTTATTAATTGACATTGGAGGAAATCTGACTTTATGTTTAGGTTTATCGATACTATCGATCATCGATATAGTCGGTACAATATACTCAAAGTTTGGTTTAAACAAAACAAGATTTAGAAAAAAAGCTTTAAAAAAACTAGTAACGACGGAGTACAACAAACTTAAAACTAAGAAGGCAAATTATTTACAGGCGTTTGTTATTGTCATTTGCTTTATCACTTCAACTTATTTGATCTGTAATTGTGTTATTCGTTACTTTCAATATTCTGTGCGTAACGTAATTGAATTGGAGTTCATTGAGAAATTGACTTTTCCATCACTAACCATTTGTTTACAACCCGATCAAATTTCCGAAATGAAAATCAAATTTGCTGACAAGAAAAACATAAGCGATTGGTGCCATGTTCAATTGACTGATTTGTGGATGGACGAACCTCATTTCACTCTGGGTTACCTCTGGAACCAATCTGAACCACCTATTGACAACTCTATGATCCGACAATTTGAAGTAAGCATTGCTTATTAATTAATGCGTTTTATGGCACACAGCCGAACGATTTCATAGTATATTCAACTGTTCCTAATTTATCTTAGGAAAGCATGAATGAAACTTATGTGAAAGAAACAAAAAAATTAGTAGCAACACATTTAGGAAATTGTTTCTTATTTCACTTTGGTAAGGTTACACATCTTCAATTTTCCCTCATAATTAAAAAAAATAAAAATTCCAGACGAAGAACAATTCAAAGGATCTTTATCATCCTTTTTTGCCATTGTTCTTACATTCGAAGAAATGACAGTCGCACAGTGTTCAAGTTACCTACCTACAGTCAGCGAATAGTAATCTGAATAACCTAAATAAACAAATAATTTAAAAAATTTATTACAGATATTTATAAGCGACATAAACACAACTGAATGGACTCACTACGATATCATCAATTCAATTAACTTTGCTTTGCACTCAAGAACCTTTGCACAAATTACATATCGTGTGGTGAATTACAATCAAAATCTCAAAAACTAATTATTCGAAACGTCAACGATGTCAATGTTTTTCTTTCAGACACACAAAATCAATTTACTAGTGAGGTCTTGTTCAAACATTTATGAATTCAACAAATGTCGTCACCAATGTTTTATAGATCAAATGAAAAGAGCTAAACCCTGCTCGTAAGTAATACACCTAACAAAATCCAGAATATCTCGTAACAAATCTTTGTATTTAGATTACCAGTTCTTGAAAAGTCAATTGAAAATCTTTTGCCTTGTGATTCTCTCGCCACAATTGAAAAAAGTTATAAAGATTATATCGCAATTGCGAGTGATTTGTCTCGATCGTGTAAATGTGTTCGCCCGTGTCAACAAAATGTAATTCACATTCTACCTGCACTGTCCACGTCTTTGAGTGAATACGAACCTTTCATGTTTATAACAAGCGTAATCGTTAATATCGTTGAACATACTAGAGAAGTGAGAGATTACACTGCAGTATCTTTTTTTTGCGATGTAGGGAATTATTTTGGCATTACAATGGGACTATCTTTATTGTCACTCATGAGCTCAATTCGTCAATTCGTTGTGTTTTGCAAGAAAACTTATAAATGATCTGTAGAATAAATTTATCTTTGTCCAAAATGGCCACTTTATTGTAACATTAGGTGATACGCATTATAAGATCGCTATTCTTTGGCTATTTTGTAATATCTCATTCACAGTGCAGATCTAAAACCAACAACGTTTCGAACTTGTTTTGGGTAACTGCTTTTGAAAAGGGGGTTCTCACCAAACGTAATCCAAGATGGCGCCAACATTTCAGCAGCAATCTACAATGGATATGCATAGGGTTCGAATTTTTCTAATTAGAAATCGAATGTCATATGTAAATGCAATTATACACGTAAATGACAGCTTTTATCCTTGGTTTTCTTGATATTTGTTAATCAGGTATAGAGCTGCCATTTCAGAGAGTTAAATAAAGACCTGCACTCAAAAGGTCTGCCTCCAGTGCAACTCACGAAGTGAACTGAGTTTTCAAAACTACATTCACCAACAGAGTTCTCACCATCTGGATCTATATCTGTGGAACTAGCTTGTGTTCACACAAAGAACGAATCTGCATCCACAAAGGCGAATCTAGTTCCACTTGTGCAGTGTGAATGAAATATTATTGAAATCACTCTCTAGTCTACTTCTGCATGAACTTCTTACCCCACATGTGAACAGACATGTGAACGTTGCTTTTTATTTGCATAGCAAGGTTGGGACCGGTTGAAAAAAATGTATTGTAACTAAATCAGGCCCCAACCCTATTGAAAATGCGAAATAGAAAACCATAGACAAAGAACTTATTGCCCTTAATTTCGGTTGCACCATAACATGAAATGATCGTCCAATTATTATACAGTGATGATGAGATGGTGATTAAATGGGCACCAATGGAATAAGAAATCACCCACTATTACATCTACCTTACTCTAATAATATTTTATCCGAACTTTTCTAGGTCTTCGGTTTCTTGCACCCTTTACTTTAAGCTCTGTTTGATAGACAAGACGTTTTAGATTTGCTACAGATTTTACAACTGTTTTCTATATTTGCAAATAGATAACAGATACAACGGACAATTTATCAAGTATTGATGTCCCAACATAAATAGTAAAATTTGTCAAATTCAATAAAAGATCACCTTACAGTTCATTCAATGTGACTGAACTGAAGTAACTGAGAAATGATCTAAAGCAATGTTAGATTATGATTACTTTAACGTGCTGCATGTCCATTAAGCGGATGTAGAGTTCCAATGTAAATTCGTGCGACCCAACTTTTAAAATTTTTGAAATTACTCTCAATTTAGCATTAAAAATAAAAGGTATTTCACATACATTTTGTATTAGTTGATAAAAAAAATTAATTTTTAATAAATTGTTTGTTCATTGAGAACTGTATTAAACTTCTACGAGATCAATAGGAACATAATCCACAATTACATGAAGAGTGTGATTATTTATTTGACACCAATCAATATACACTGTCAGGAATTTTTTGTTCGTAAAGACCAGTTTATTTCATTTTTGGTCTTGGCATTAAATGATCAATTTTTCTCATTAAATTAAAAGCTTTTTAAGACATTGCACAAAAAACAGAATCAATTTTTAGTTTCAATTTAATTACGAAACATTTTTCCCATCAAAACAGATATTTGCTTAGTCTTGTATTAAGAGGTAAAAACTGAAAATGGTTCTAACCCGAAGAATGAAATTACGTGCGCGTGACTGTAACCAAACACAAATTTCATCACTAGGGAAACAAAAAACACAAATCAATATACACGGTCAATAAGTCTTTGTTCGTAAATACCCGTTTAACTCATTTTCGGTCTTCGCATTACAAGATCAATTTCTCCCATTAAGTTAAAAGCCTTTGAAGGCATTGCACAGAAAAAGAATCAATTTTTAGTTTCGATCCAATTACTGTCTCCAAACAACATAAAACGCCCACTAGCAATTAACTCGTTCCGTGACTGTCTAAGATAAAAGGAGAAATATAATTAGTTCTCCAAAACTAATTATGGACAATTTATAGCTTCAATCCAATTACTGCCTCCAAACAACGTTTTCTCCAACGAGTTCAACCGAATCATCAAAACAGTGAGTTGCTTAGTTCTATTAAGGTTCAATAACCCGAAGAATGAAATTACGTGTGCGTGGCTGTATCCAAACGCAAATTTCGTCACTAGAGAAACAAAAAACACAATTACTCGAAGAGTATGATTATCTATTTGACACTACTCAATACAAAGCGTCAAGAATTTTTTGTTTGTCAATACTCATCGTCACTTGCATTTTGTGTATTTATCAAACAGTGGACAGAGTTTCTCATTATTTTTCCTACCCAGTATCGGCAGAAATGAACGTCAAACAAACGAGTTCTTTTGAATTACCGGCGTTTCAAGTATGCACCAACGAAAATGACTACATTCGTCGACTGTTTAAAAATAATGCTGATCAAATCGAATGTATGTTTCCTACATTCTTTATGTGGGATGTAGATGGCTTTGACTACGAAAACGCATTCAACTTTACGAGTGAATATGAAATGGTAGAAAAAATTGATGGTTTAACGGTAAGAACAACTTTGTATTAGAAGAATTAGACTCTTGGAGGTAAAAGAGTATACGACTTGTAGATTGACAGCAGGATAAGTCTCGAGTGTTACTCTTTTACTTATAAAAGCTTCTTCGCTTTGATGAAATAAGGCTTTTTTTCAAATATAATCTCGACATTATATAAACTTTATTCCATTTCACAGAATGTTAACAAAACTTACTCTCTACTATCAGACGGATTATGCGTTAATTTTCATCTAACTGGAGAAGGAACCCAATTGAAACTAACAGTCAAGCAACGAACCTTATGCGGATCACCTAAGCATCTGGTAAGTGAGCGAAATTTATTGCAACTTGTCTCAATTATACAGTATTATTGTAGATAGGACTGAAGAAGAAAAAAGATCTTGAAATAGTTGTTCCAGTTTTCGCAGGTTATCAATATGAGTTTGTCCTTAATGCGAAACAAGTAAAACACTGATATATTTTGGGATAACCAAATTCTAATTCTCAATCCTTATTTTAGTATTCATTTGCCTATTCGCCAATTAAACCTTGTGTTAATAGTGAACACAACTCAAACTGCCACACAATATGTATCATCCAAAAAATTGCTGAAACCACCTCGTGCAGGTAAAAAAATTGAAGTGTAAATGTCAACTGATAAACTACATTTGTCCTATATCTCTAATGAATGAAGTTTTCACAAACTTTAACAGTTCACATTTAAACATTCATTTTTAAAAAAATGACCTCAATTTTAGATTACCACATTTTGACCAAAGTATAACTCACCCTCCTTGCAATCCAAATGAACCCAAAGTTGGTGAACAAATGTTTATAACAGCAGATAAGCACTCATTTACTCCCAAAAGTGATGAAGAATGCGGCTGTACTCGTTCTTGCACTATTACGAATCACTTTATATATGTCCGTGATAACTTCGCAGCATTAGATGATAAAACTCAATTGAATATCAAAGCGGATACAACAACAAGTTTCGTAACTGAACATTTGAATTACCACGTGTCAAATTTATTAATTGACATTGGCGGAAATTTGGGTTTGTGTTTGGGATTATCGATACTAACGATCATTGATACAGTCGGTACAATATACTCACGATTTGGATTACATAAAACAAGATTTAGAGAAAAAGCGATAGGAAAGTTGGTGGTGAAAGAATACGACAAACTTAAAACAAAAAAGTCAAATCATTTAAAGACGTTTGTTAGTGTCATTTGCTTTATCACTTCAACTTATTTGACCTGTAATTGCGTTATACGTTACTTTCAATATTCCGTGCGTAACATAATTGAATTGGAGTTCATTGAGAAATTGACTTTTCCATCACTAACGATTTGTTTACAACCCGATCAAATTTCCGAAATAAAAATCAAGTTTGCTGACAAGAGAAACATAAGCAATTGGTGCCATGTTAAATTGACTGATTTGTGGATGGACGAACCTCATTTCACTCTGAGCTATCTCTGGGAACAATCTGAACCACCTATTAACAACTCTATGATCCGACAATTTGAGGTAAGAATTGATAATTTGTGTATTTTATGGCTGTGGTTTTGTTCATAATTTATTCTACACTGTATAACCACTTCTTAGGAAGCATTTAACCAAACTTATGTGAAAGAAACACAAAAATTAGTAGCAACACATTTAGGAAACTGTTTCTTATTTCACTTTGGTAAGGTTACACATCTTCCATTTTCCCTCCCATAATATTAAAAATTAAAAATTTCAGTTGAAGAACAATTCAAAGGGCATTTTTCATCTTTTTTTGCCGTATTTTCCACAATCGAAGAAATGAAAGTCGCAAATTGTTCAAGTTACCTACCCACAGTCAGCAAATAATAAAACAATATGACATGAATAGAAAATAATTTTGAAAATTGTCGATTACAGATATTTGTAAGCGACATAACCACAACTGAATGGACTCATTACGATATCACAAATGCAATTAACTTTGCCTTGCACGCAAACACACATTCACAAATTATATATCGTGTGGTGAATTACACTCAAAACCTCAAAAACTAATTATTGGAAGGATCATTTTCTCCTTTTTTTTTTTTTTTTACAGACCCACAAAATCAATTTAATAGTAAGACCTTGCACAAACATTTATGAATTCAACAAATGTCGTCACCAATGTTTTGTAGATCAAATGAAAAACGTTAAACCCTGCTCGTAAGTAATTCACCTAACAAAATTCAAATTTTTTGTTAGAAAATTTTTCTATTTAGATTACCATTTCTTGAAAAGTCAATTGAAAACCTTCCGCCTTGTGATTCTCTCGCCACAATTGAAAAAAGTTATAAAGATTATATCGCAATTGCGAGTGATTTGTCTAAATCGTGTAAATGTATTCGCCCATGTAAACAAAATATAATTGATATTCTCCCTATTGGTTCCACGTCTGTGAGTATAAATGAACCGTTCGAGTTTGGATCAAGCGTATTTGTTAACATTGTTGAACATATAAGGGAAGTGAGAGATTACACTGTAGTAGCTCTTTTCTGCGATATCGGAAATTATTTCGGAATTACAATGGGTCTATCCTTTATGTCATCTATGAGGTCAATTCGTCAATTCGTTTTGTATTGCAAAAAAATTTATAAATTATCACGAAAATGAAAAAAAATATGTTAATCTGATTAATAAAAACATTATCTGCACACACTGACAGAGGCAAACACTTGAAATTATTATAAAATCTGGTTTGAAGTTTTTCCCAAAAACAATTTTTAAACTTTAAAGACTGTATAATTAAGAAAGTAAAAACCTGTCCCTGCATTCTCTTCAATAAAATAAACAAATAAAATTGATTGCATGATCTTTTAAAATATTAAAAACAATACGATTGATATGTAAACAAACACGATTAAAAACTTGATATCAAATCAAATCTATATATAAATGACAGTGTGGCCATTTATTTATGAGTCTATTTCACCTAAAAACCAGGAAATCTTGAAATTCTTAAAACTTTCAATGATCGTGCGAACTTTGGTGGTGCTAAGCATCCATTCGGAAAAACACAGTCAATTTAAATGTAAGGAAACATATTAAATATTCCTCTATAACTTCTTAAACCCTACATTAAAATGTTTGATAATCTGATTAGCAATATCCGACGTTTTACCCAGAGCCGTATTAGCAAATACTCTAATTGTAACTGTAACAAGCGATCATGACACCTGCAAACCAAACAAATTGAAACAAACATCATAACCAACAACACACTTGAAATCAATGATGGAACCAATTAACAAATTTCAATTTCATCACCAATAGTTAGCCTGCACGTGTCTACCCAACTCGGCAAAGTAAAGTATCAGAAGACAAACTACTAGTACAAAATTATAATTGTTTACGAGTCCCACTTTTATAATCTCCTCCTATAAATACACACATATAACTTATAATTTCAATTCACATTGCACCGTATCTTGCTAACAGCACAATACGAGTGATAAAAGACAACTCATTAGTCCGCTAAAATAGAAGGCTACGTAAGAACCGTGACTTCTTATAACCACCCAGTACGTTTGATTTTGTTACTCAAATTCCTAACTTTGAAAACAAATTATAAAAACTACAATCAAAACATGAGTTTGCCAAGCAATTATAACACTTCAATTAAACCCATTAAACTTTTCAAAGTGCTAGAATTAATCATAAAAATATTCTATCCCCAAATTCAAAAATAAACGATTTCTCGTCATGCACATTCAACAAAATAGTAAATAAAAAAAACCCTACCTGATATTGATGAATTGTAGTCACTGTATAAACGATTGTAAAGTTGCTTTTGATATGCTACCGAGTGATGTTTTCACCAGAAGAAGAAAAATTGCGCATCGTCTGATGAAAAAAAAATTCGGTTCGTCTGAACAAGAAACATTTCGCTTCGTCTGGTGATATTTTCTTCTTAGAATTGTAAACGTGTACTGTTCTATGTCTAAAAATCATTAAAAAAGCAATTTAAAATAATATATACAACCTTAAATACCTTTTAAACTTACGATAAGTCCGGACTGAAAAATATGCAGAACCGCCATTTGCAAAACCGAAGTAACCTAGCTGTTGGCGCCACCTAGTGTAAAAATATTGTAACTATTAAGCTTTACATTTACTGTTCTTATCAAATTGAAATGTTATTTTTTCAAATATTTCGCATCTTTTTTGAATAACAAGTGCATTTGAGGCATTGTACTTATTATCGACAGTTAAGTGGCACATGTTAATAAAATAAATTTTTAAACCTCAGTTTATATCTGAGAAGTTTACAAAACAAATGTGAAGATTGATCCTACCTGATTGCCAAGTTGGTCACATTTCTCGCGGAATAGGTGTTACAATTTTGTTTGCAATATCTGCAAATAAATAATAGACAAAAAGAATTAGTATTGTATATTATGAAGGGACTTTGTATCAAGAGAGAGTATTTATGTCCCAAGATAAGTAGCTAAATGAATGCAAAAATCAAATCAAATTCAATAAGAGAGCACCTTATAGTTCATTCATGTGAACTGAGTTAACTGAGAAGAGGTCTAAATTACAATATGATGGACAATGTCCCTCAATTTCATATCATGTTACTATTATGAAATTATTTTCACAACATAACTTAAATTTTAAATTAGAAAAATCTGTATTTGGGTAATGTGCACGCCTACATGGTAAGAACAAAAATAAACACTTATCAGGAAATGGACTTGACTACACAGTTTGCAAATTTTCCAGTTTAAGACATGTAAGGTTATATACGGAACTGCATAACCAGCATCTACCCTTCCCTTCAATGCAATTGTATAATTACAATTATTACACGTTGCTTTTTGATATAGTTTGCAATGCATAACAAAATCGAATTTGAAATGTTCCGATATTTGCCATCATGCATCAGTTACTACAATCATGAGGTAAGTGAGTTAACTGAAAATAAAATCCTGTTCTTGTAGTATTTCTTTAAAACAACTTTTTAAAGACCAAACGAATACGTATACACTTGCAGTGTCAACAAACTTAAAGAACTAGCAGGATGCAGGTTGGACGAGTTTGTATTTCACTTCACTTCTAGTCTAGATTGCTGGTATTGAATATAACTATAAACCGTAATTTTATCAACAGCAGCCTACCAAAACTACTTCATTGCAGTGGGTATTATTTTCGCATCTGACATAAACACTAGCTACATTCAAATATTAAACTGAACTGTGGCTCAGGCGAGTTTTACAACCTGTAATGTCGCATTTGTTAAATGATTTTTTTGCACCGACCGCAAATAGTGACGTCACATGAATTAAAACTCGCTTAAGGCTGCAGTTCAGTTAAATATTCAAATGCAGCTACTGATTAATTGCAATTGTCCAATTACATACCACCAACAATCTTTCCTGTTTTTGACGTGAAAACCATCCCTGCCACACGTTATAATTGCATTCGACAGAGAAGAAATGAGTTTCAAGGAACGGTTTTCTAACAATGAAATCACCGGCAGACATTACAACACAAAAATTCAACGGTCACTTTGCTGCATACTATTATGGATTTTCACTTAAAACAAGTGTATCTTAAACTGCACTTAACAAAATTAATTTTTCAAATGTTTTTTTTTTTTTTTTGTTTAAACAAGTTAAGAGCTTTTTCTACTTTTCTATGTCAACAAATTGCACGCTCCTTGTTTGCACACGAGTGGAAATTTATTATTTACACAGCTAATGTATTCCACATAAATCGAAAGTTTACAGAGAAATTGAAAACAGAGACTCATTCAGACATTAATGCTTCAATGGTTTGGCACAAACCTTAGACGAATTCATAAGCTGATTTGTAAGTACAGAGGCTTTAAGTTTATGTATATTGTTTTATAATGAATGCTATTCATCGTGCTTCTCTTGTTGACACGCTTTCTTACCAATCTGACAATGTACTGTAAACATTTGGAATTAATTAAAATTTCACAATTCTATCCGTTGTCTTTCTTCATGTCTGAGTGTTGTTTTTACAAAAAGAAATCAATCTGTTTAACATTACTCATATACACGGAATCTCATGAATCATTTTACATTTTATTGTTTCTTGTTCAGACGATTTAAGACTTTTCAAAACCAATAAAAGAAATTTTTTATTGCTTTTGAAATTCTCAAGACAATTAATTATATCAGCCACGGTGGACCAAATAGACCAATTCTTTCATTAGAAATCACTGCAGTGTTCACCAAACTTACATTGCTACTTTTATTCAGTACAAAAGTTTCAAAAATAATATCTAGAATTGTTTTTCTTCAAGTCCGAGTGTTGCTTTTATAAAAAAAAAATCAATTCATGTACACAGAATCTCATAAATATTTTTGCATGACGTTCCTTTTCTAAACGATTTACGACTTTTCAAAAACAATAAATAAAATTTTTATTGCTTTTGAAGCTCGCAAGAAAATTCTAAAACTTGAGTGTCAGTTATATCAGTCATGGTGGAACCAGAGAGATCAATTCTTAGTCATTAGAAATTACCGCAGTGATCACCAAACTTACATTCCTACTTTTATTGTTTTTGTTTAAGTCTGAGTATTTATGGATTGTGTTATTGTTAATTTGATTTTCGCATACATTTTGCTACTTATCTTTAAAGGGCCATTAACCCTTTAAAGTATGAACTTCTATACATTGACACTTAATAAAGCAGTTTTAACTGCCTAACCCCTCCTCCACCTTACAGTTCATATGTGATTGAAGTAACTGAGAAATGTTCTAAAACAATATTAGATTATGATGGGCATTGCCCCTCTTAAACGAGGTGCATGGCAGTTAAGTGGATGGAGAGTTCCAATGTAAATTCGTGTGACCAAACTTTTAAAATTATCGCAATTGCTCTCAATTTTGCATGAAAAATAAAAGAATTTCATTCACATTTTGTATTAATTAATAAAAAAAATGAATTTTAAACAAAAATGGTTGTTCATTGAGAACTGAACTAAAAATAGACACAAGATCAATAACTCGATGTTGCCTAAAAAACTTATGAGAAAATCGAAAGGAGGTATATGGTAATCAGCTTTAGACGTCACTTGTCAAGCCAGCAACTTATAAACAACTTTTATGACTAAAGATAAAATCCATTTCCAAAATTTTAGTGGCATCAACGTCAACAGACATAGTTGCAATAAACGTCATTTGTCAAGACAAGCATCTTGCAAACAACTTTTACGACTAAAAGTAAAATCAATTTCCGGGATGTTTGTGGCAACATGAGCAACAGACACAGTCGCTTAGCTTAGTTTTATTACGAAGTAAAACTTTAAAATGGCTCTGACCCGAAGATTGAAAATACGTTTGCGTGGCCGTATCCAAACTGAAATTTCTTCACTAGAGGAACGAAAAACACAATTACTCGAAGAGTATGATTATCTATTTGACACTACTCAATATACAGCGTCAAGAATTTTTTGTTTGTCAATACTCGTTGTCTGTTGCATTTTGGGTATTTATCAAACAGTGGAGAGAATTTCTCATTACTTTTCCTACCCAGTATCAACAGAAATGAACGTCAAACGAACGAGTTCCTTTGATTTAGCGGCGTTACAAGTATGCTCCGGCGAAAATGACTACATTCGTCGTCTTTTCGAAAATAATGCTGAACCATTGGAATGTATTACTCCACAAACCTATATGTGGGATAAAAAAGGCTTTGACTATGAAAGCGCATTCAATTTTACGAGTGAATATGAAATGGTAGAAAAAATTGAAGGTTTAACGGTAAGGATGTAATAACTTATTATTACTAGAAATATGACTGTTGGTCACATATTAAGATAGTGTATATCTGCAAGCTCAGAAAAAAATGTTAAGAGTCAGACTAAATTACTCAGAGGAACTTAAAAATTTCTATATTCACTCTCCAAACACAATAAAAGTATTAAAGTAACGTTACTTTTACGTATAAAAGCATCCTCGCTTTGATGAACTTGATTTTATCAAACATAACCTGTAGATTGTATAAATTTCATTTCATTTCACAGAATGTTAACAAAACTTACTCTCTACAACCACTCGGCTTATGCATAAATTTCGATCTAACTGGAGAAGGAACCCAACTGAAACTAACATTGAAGAAACGAACCTTATGCGAGTCACCTAGCTATCTCGTAAGTTGTCGAGATTTATTGCAACTTGTCTCAATTGACACAATATTGTAGTTAGGGTTGAAAAAAAAAAAAGACCTTGAAATATCTTTGATGGTTATCGCAAGTTATCAATACGAGTTTGTAATTAACGCGAAACAAGTAAAGCACTAATATATTTGGGGATAACAAAATACTAATTCTTATTAAAAATTTTAGTATTCATTTGCCTATTCGCCAATTAAACAATGCGTTAGTAGTGAACAAAACTCAGAATGCTACACAAACTGCATGAACCGAAAAATTGCTGAAACAACATCGTGCAGGTCAATAAAAAATTCTTAGGTGTAAATATCAACTGATTACAAATGAAATATTTTAACAGTTCACATTTACACTTTCATTTTAAAAAAATTGAATACAAAATGACCTTCAATTTTAGATTGCCATATTTTGACAAAAGTATAACTCATCCTCCCTGCAATCCAAAGGAACTCAATGTTGGTAAACAAATGTCTACAACAGCATATCAGCACGGAAGTATTCCTAAAAGTGATGAAGAATGCGGCTGTACACGTTCTTGCACTATTACAAATCACTTTATTTATGTTCGTGATAACGTCGCAGCATTAAACGGTAAAACTTTGTTTAATATCAAAGCGGATACAACCACAAATTTTGTAACGGAACATTTGAATTACCACGTGCCAAATTTATTAATTGACATTGGCGGAAATTTGGGTTTGTGTTTGGGCTTATCGATACTAACGATCATTGATATGGCCGGTACAATATACTCTCGATTTCGATTAAATAAAACAAGATTTAAGGAAAAAGCGATAGGAAAGCTTGTAATGAAAGAATACGACAAACTTAAAAAATCAAAAAAATCAAATCATTTACAGACGTTTATTGTCAGCATTTGTTTAATTATTTCAACTTGTTTGATCTTTAATTGTGTTATACGTTTCTTTCAATATTCCGTGCGTAACGTAATTGAATTGAAGTTCATTGATAAATTAACTTTTCCATCACTAACGATTTGTTTACAACCCGATGAAATTTCCGATATGAAAATCAACTTTGCTGATAAGAAAAATATAAGCACTTCTTGCAATGTTCAATTGACTGATTTGTGGATGGACGAACCTCTTTTCACTCTGAGTTACCTCTGGAATCAAACTGAACCACCTATTGACAACTCTATCTTCCGAGATTTTGAAGTAAGAATTGCTAATTAATGAACTTGCATGCTATGGCAGAATCATTATGTAATATTTACCTAACACTTCATCATTTCTTAGAAAAAAATTAATGCAACTTATATGAAAGCAACACAAAAATTAGTAGCAACACATTTAGGAAATTGTTTCTTATATCACTTTGGCAAGTTTACACATTTTTCATTTTCCCCTATAATTAAAAATTAAAAATTTCAGTTGAAGAAAAATTCAGAGGACATTACACAGTATTCATGGCGTTGTTTTTCACATTCGACGAAATGAAAGTCGCACAATGTTCAAGTTATCTACCCACAGTCAGCCAATAATAAACGGCATGACCAAAATAGAAAATAATTATTTTTAAAATCGATTACAGGTATTTGTAAGCGACATAAACACAACCGATTGGACTCATTACGATATCATTAATCTATTTAACTTTGCTCTGCACGCAAGAACATTTACACAAATTATATATCGTGTGGTGAACTACAATCAAAACCTCAAAACGAATAATTGGCAATGCTATTATTCTCTTTTTTCTTTTTTACAGACACACAAAATCAATTTAATAGTTAGACCTTGCACAACCATTTATGAATTCAACAAATGTCGTCACCAATGTTTTGTAGATCAAATGAAAAGAGCTAAACCCTGCTCGTAAGTAATACACCTAACAAAATCCAGAATATCTTGTAACAAAATCTTTGTATTTAGATTACCATTTCTTGAAAAGTCAATTGAAAATCTTTTGCCTTGTGATTCACTCGCCACAATTGAAAAAAGTTATAAAGATTATATCGCAATTACGAGTGATTTGTCTAAGTCGTGTAAATGCGTTCACCCGTGTCAACAAAATATAATTGATATTTTCCCAATGTTGTCCACTCCTATGAGTGAAGACGAACCATTCGTTTTAGCAACAAGCGTCGATGTTAACATCGCTGAACATATTTGGGAAGTGAGAGATTACACTGTTGTAGCCTTTTTCTGCGACATAGGCAATTATATAGGACTTTCAACTGGATTGTCTTTGTTGTCACTTATGAGCTTAATTCGCCAGATCGTTTCATTTTGGAAGAAAAGGCCTTAGGTCACTCTTTTTTTCCTGCAATGTCAAATCTTGCAGATAAATTTCAAGAACATTAATTACATATTAACACATTTAGAGGCGGGCCATTTGTTATGTTACTGTTTACTTAACTTTGAAGTTGAAGTTTCTCTGAGAAAAATTACTTAAACTTTAATGACCGTATGATTAATTATTGGCAGAAAGAGAATGAAGACAACAGTTAAAAACAGTTAAAAATAACTGACATCAATTGCAACAGAAAAATGTCCCTGGCACTTAGCACCTGGTATTGATAAGAAAAAAATCATCATTAAATATTATCAAATAATATTCACTATATACTAGTTTTTGGGGTGATTAAGAAATTCTAATTGTAATATTTGATAGAGAGATCAGTTATTACATTTCTCACACTCAATTCATATCCTTCAAGAATTATAGATTTATCTAATCACTTTCCTGTATCTTAATAAATAAAATATAAAAAGAGCAAAAATCCATAGATTTTGTAATGCAATAAACTTTACTTCATTCATCTGGATCAAAAGGTTGTAATTAAAGACAGACAACTTCAATCTGGAAGCGAATACACCACGTTGGATTAGGAACTGCAGTACACTTTTTATGCAGCACAAGGTGGCCAGCATTAAAGAGCATTAACCAAAACCCAAGAGTGGAAACACTCTGCAGGATACGTCTGGAAAATGACAGACTTTGTAGGTGCGTGTAAAAAAATTCTAGCCAAGAAGTTGGCGCAAGACAAAGGCAAGACAAAGTACGTATCAAATCAATGAATTTAACTGCGGATGTTAAAGACACATTATCCTATTTTAATTTAGACTCTTTTTTTCGATATATATGGCAAAGTGCATGATGTGCTTGAAAATGAAAAATTACCTCTTTTTTAAATCGATTAAATTATAAATAATCTCTTGCAAGACTTATGCGAGTTGACAAAAGCCAATTTTTGAAATCCACCAAAACTACTTCATTGCAGTGGGTATTATTTTCGCACCCGACATAAACACTAGCTACAGTCAAGTATATAAACTAAACTGTGGCTTAAGAGGGATGGTGACCCTTTTGCCACCGCTCACGGGTCCCGATAGACGGCGTTAGGGTTTATCCCTCTGGAACATATCTCCATTTCTCAAGTTTTCTTTTTCTTGCCTTTCATGTTAGAGGCTATGTCTTAGTCATTACTGGTCACGTGCATAGAATATCTTCTCCATCTATCTTACCACGTGGAATTTGGATATTTGAATTCTGACAAACATGCAAGCTAAAAAAAAAGTGTGTGTCCGCCATCACGTCGACCAAAACATCATAAATCAGCTAGAAAACTCAAGAAGTTGATGGAAGCAAGAAGAAACAGTGTTATTCCATTTTGTGACTGTGTAAACGTACCGATAGCGTTTGTTTGCACACGAATGGAAACTTATTATTTACACAGCTAATGTATTCTACATAAATCGAAAGTTTAGGGAGAAATTGAGAACAAGACTCATTCACCCCCTAACCTTGTAAACATCTATATTTCTAAAGACATATTTAGACAGTAAATCATTTTGCGACTGTGTAAACGTTGGACTTGTTTGCACACGAGGGGAAATATATTATATTTACACAAGTAAGGTATTGCGCAAAAATCGAAAGTTTAGAAAGAGATTGAAAACAAGATTCTCATTCAGGCTTCAACCGTTTGTCACAAACCTTGGACGAATTCATCCAAGCACAAACTAAGCTAATTGTAAGTACCAAGGCATAATTCTATCCGATTATATTTGCCTGCTATTTTTCAACGTGCATGCTTCCTTTACAAAAACATTTGATCATACTGTAAACAAATCATTTAATCATAGTGAGATCATTTTTAAGTCATTAGAGATCACTGCAGTGATCACTCTCTGATAATCAATTTTAAAAATTGTAACGAGTATCCACTTTTATTCATTACAAATATTTCAAAAACAATATCTAGAATTGTTTTTCTTCAAGCCTGAGTTTTGTTTTTATGAAAAAATCATATACACAGGATCTCATTAATCATTTTACATAATGGTTCTTTTCTTGAAGATTTGAGACCTTTCAAAATCAATAAATAAAATTTTTATTGATTTCGAAACTCGCAAGATAATTGTAAAACCTGAGTTTCAGTTATATCAGTCATGGTGGAGCCGAATAGATCAATTTTACGTCATCAAATTCGATCATTCCTATTGCAAAAGGATGAAAAAGAGAAATTGCCAAAACAATTTCACGATATATTCAACTCGGAATATTCAGCCGTGTTTAGATTCGCTTGGAGTCTCATCATTTCCACGTGTTTAGTTATTTTCTGTTACCAAACACGAGACAGGATTTTCTACTATTTTCAACGTCCAACGGCAGTTGACGTCACATTTGAAAATCTCTCGCATCAAAAGTTACCACGAGTTTCTGTTTGTGCACCAGATAACGATTATGTAATATCACGTCTAAATCATTCCACAAATCTTCTTCGTGTGCCATTGCCAATAGGAGTCCTTTTAAGGGACTATCACGACATTGAATATGAAAAAATTTGGAATTATAAAAACATTTCAATTGTAAATAGTAACTGAAGAACCTTAGACCATATGTAATATCTTTACTTTCAGAATCAACCTACAACTATGCAAAAAGACCTATTTGGAAGATGTACACGTATGAATGGTAAGATGTCATATTCTATAATAATCATGTGTGAGGTAAATAAATTAACCTGCAGTTAAAAACCTTCAAGCCACAATAGATTTTCCCAGAAAGTTTCTACCCTTCTCAGTATACGTAAAATTCAAAAACTTAAAGTAAATATTCTATATGTGTTTTAACCTTTTTGTCTTCTTACAAGGTTTTAATCGACAATAAAATTGACAACGAAATGTTTATACCTCTTAATAACCTTTGTAACTATAAAATTCAAACAATTGTTAGAGAAGTAAGTAAAGTAGTTAGAATTTAAATTCAAAATTCAAAATTGGTATTTCTTTTAGTACGCGTTTGTCAAGACCAAACAAAATTCATGCCATGATGATTACACTTTATATCAATGTTACAATTTATGTATTTTGAACAAACTTAAGAAGGCTCTAACATGCAGGTAAAACTGTATCAAAGCTTAGTTTCTATTTCCATTATAACTAAATATTGTTAATTTTCTAGACTGCCCATTTTTGACAAGTCTATTAATCATCCTCCTTGTAATTCAACAAACGCTTATCAAAACTACCTGGCTACTATTGAGATTATTTTAGCTCCCAAAGTTCACACTGAGTGCAAATGTCCAGTCACATGCCATCAACAAACTTTCACATCTTTGCATTACAGTTGGCCAAAGCAAAAAGAGGGGGCAAAACTTATAATGGAATTTGTTAATGAACACATGATCTTCAATGAACGTTTTTCGTATGATGAAATAAGTTTATTGGCCGATATTGGCGGCAATTTAGGATTATACATGGGACTCTGCGTATTGTCCAGTATTGAATTAGTTTGGACATTCGTTTCTATGTTGAAGACGAAATTGAAGAAATTAAATCCAACCCAAATGGAAATTATGTCTTGTTATGACAAAGTGGAACCAAACGATATAAAATCCAATAACATTTTTCAATTCGTTTCAACATTATTTTGCTTGTGTTTAACACTTTTTATGATTCAAGACAGAATTTCTCATTTCTTCACTTTTCCAGTACGAAATGTTGTCAAAATAGAATACGCACAAAATGTCACTTTTCCATCATTTATAATTTGTGGTGAAAGTCCGAAAGAATATTTCACTAAAAGGAAACTGATTCGCAACAAATTGACAAATGCGACCCAAGAGTGCGACATTGATTTTCTCGAAATATTCAAAGATAGAAAATATTCACTCGATGATGTTTGGAGCCTTACTAAATTAAGTGAAGTGCCTTTGTCGTTCGAAAACATTGGGGTTAACATTTTTGTACCTAATCCGTTTGCAATATCAATTAAAATTCTCTTTTCACACAGATAAGTGTAAAAATGGCAGAAGCTAAGAAATCAATTGTACCCACACCTTATGGAAATTGCAATTATTACCAATTTTGTAAGTCAAGTTATTAATTTTGGCAACATTAATTTAAATTTGTATATAACCAGCTTCTATGGAGCATACAGGACTTGCTACATTCTTTTTCACTGTAATATCAGGTGTTCAAAACTGTAAAATAGGATTTCAGGTTGTTAAAACTCAACTCACCCATAAAGTTTTTTCTACAATTTGTTTTTTCTATTAAGGGTTTTATGGGAGATAACGACTTAGACTATTACAATATTTATCAATTTACAAAGGTTTCTTTAGCACCAGTTGAAGGAAATGACATATCTT
Organism: Pachymerium ferrugineum; assembly: GCA_034686365.1. Lineage (NCBI taxonomy): Eukaryota > Metazoa > Arthropoda > Chilopoda > Geophilomorpha > Geophilidae > Pachymerium > Pachymerium ferrugineum. The sequence goes on along the minus strand of JAQGAS010000468.1, from coordinate 25,339 downwards.
TTACATTAGTAATTTCGCTCTCTTTTCTTTTTATTTCAACATAAATTAAAAATTGGTTAATTCTAGTACGAACGAGAAAGCACACCCAATAACACTTGTGTACAGAAAAAGGAGTTTAGAAGATGCCAAGATCAATGTTTCATCGCAAAAATAAAGGAATCAAACATCTGCCAGTAACATTATTCCTATTAGTTTCAACTTAATCTTAAGCAACTTTTATTTATAATTAGATTACCATTTCTAGTAAACGTATCAAACAATCTCCACCCATGCAGTACGTATGAAATGACAAAGCAAAGTCTCAACGATTTTACCGCAATTGCTAACAACTTGGCAAAGTCGTGCAACTGTACGCCTTCGTGTCAACACAACATTATTACTGCTAAAGTTATTTTTTCCTGGAACGAAAATTTACCAGTTAAAATAATTGGTTTCGTAATGACAAGTAATATCGTCGAACACATTAACCAAGTGAGATACTATTCGACTGTTGCCTTCCTGTGTGATATTGGCAATAGCGTAGGCCTCACACTTGGTTATTCTTTGTTGCAGTTAACGAGAAAAATCCGAGCAACATTCTCTTACTTTTATTTCCGTATGCAAAACTAATGTTTTTCTTTGGAAAGTTCCTTATTAATTATTAATACACATCTATGACCTGATTGAATTATTAATTATTAATGTCAAGTAACGATGTCGAACATGTTACTGTATCAAGAGATTATTCTATGGTTGACTTACTTTGCGACATTGGAAACAGCATTGGGTTCGCTATTGGCATTTCTTTATTTCAACTAATGAGACACATTCGTTTGACCATAGACCTACATGTTGTATAGGTCTATGGTTTGACATTCTCTTACTTTTTTAAAAAAATTCTAAGGTAAAGATTAAAATTTACCAATGATGTAACATAGCTAAATATTTCTTCTTAGTAATCTATTTATGTATTAATTATAATTCACTATTTCGTGTTATGTAATTTGTTCCACGTTACTGTCAATTAAAGAATTCATTATGTAAATTAAAAATAGAAATTATTTAAAATTGTGAATAGTTAAGTTTAATATTTCACCACCAATTAGCTTCAATTGGACGTTCATCATTGTAGATGTAAGTCTTTTTAAACCGGTGGTATTCTAAAAAATGAGTGCCTTACTAAATCTCTTTTAAGTCTTTTACGCGATGTTTTCTTTAATATTTTATGTGATAATATTTATCGGTATTAGTATTTCATTTGTAATGGTTCTTTTTTTATCTTTCCATGTAAATGTAATTCAAAGTTTCCTACTAGTTCTTTATCAATCTGATAATTGGTCTCCTTTATTACTTAATACTCCAAAACTAGCTGTTATCTCTATTTTTCTGTCTGCGTAATTCTGAATTTAAAAACCTTATTGAATTAGATGCAAATTTAAATCTGTGAAATAGCTACCACGAGTCTCATTTTTGCCAGTCAGTCGCCACAAAAATAAACTAATCTAAACAAATAAATTAGTGAATCGATACAAGCGCTAATCTATAATCGTTTTATCTCTTTCTTAAGAGACATCTCAAAAATTTGTAGCCTGAAAATTTATCTCAGGTTTAAAATGAAAAAATACCTCTTTTTTTAAATCGATTAAGCTATAAATATTCTATTGTAAGACTTGCGAGCATTGACCAAAGCCAATATTTGAAATCAACAAACCAGCATTGACTTCGAAAAAAGTTATTATCAAGCGATTTTGCACTAACACCAGAAGCAACTTTATGTAAGAAGGTTACAATGAACAAATTAAAACTACACCAATTAGTCAAACTAGAACTCGATCGAAGAAAAGACAACGAGATGCGACCATTAATCAATGCAAAATCTCCTAGGGGGTTTCGGGTTTTGTTGTTTGTCTTTACACCACTTGTTTCGCCATTTTGTCCAAAATTACAACCTAAGTTGGCAAAAAGTCGGGTTAAAAAAAATCTTTCATCGGGTTAAATTCAGCACTAGAAAGCAAACAGAACATGAAGTAATGCAAAATACTGTTAAGCGGAAATATGCAGTCCTTACTTGTTTAAGACAAAATTCAAATACATTTTTCACTTTACATGCAAATGCAGTATTGCCACTCCCCGCTAGGAGCGGAAAGGGCGGAACGTGCTGCATGGTAGTTAAGTGGATGTAGAGTTCCAATGTAAATTTGTGTGACCCAACTTTTAAAATTATTGCAATTACTCTCAATTTAGCCTGAAAAATAAGAATATTTCATTCTCATTTTGTATTAATTGATAAAAAAAATTAATTTTATACAAAATTGGTTATTCATTGAGAACTGAATTAAATATAGACACAAGATCAATCAATAACTCGATATTGCCTAAGAAATTTATAAATGAGAAAATCGAAAGGAGGTATTTGATAATTAGCTTTGGACGTCACTTTTCAAGCCAGCAACTTGTAAACAACTTTTATGACTAAAGATAAAATCCATTTCCATAGTGTTTGAGGCATCAACATCAACACACACAGTTGCAATAAACGTTATTTGTCACGACAATCAACTTGCAAACAACTTTTACGACTAAAAGTAAAATCAATTTCCGGGATGTTTGTGGCAACATGAGCAACAGACACAGTCGCTTAGTTGTATTACGAAGTAAAACTTTAAAATGGCTCTGACCCGAAGAATGAAAATACGTGTGCGTGGCCGTATCCAAACTGAAATTTCTTCACTAGAGGAACAAAAAACACAATTACTCGAAGAGTTCGATTATCTATTTGACACTACTCAATATACAGCGTCAAGAATTTTTTGTTTGTCAATACTCGTTGTCTGTTGGCTTTTGGGTATTTATCAAACAGTGGATAGACTTTCTTATTATTTTTCCTACCCAGTATCAACAGAAATGAACGTCAAACAAACGAGTTTTTTTGATTTACCGGCGTTACAAGTATGCACCAGCGAAAATGACTACATTCGTCGTCTTTTCAAAAATAATGCTGCACCATTGCAATTGCACTGTATTACTCCACAAATCTTTATGTGGGATATAGAAGGCTTTGACTATGAAAGCGCATACAATTTTACGAGTGAATATGAAATGGTAGAAAAAATTAACGGTTTAACGGTAAGGATGTCATAACTTATTATTACTAGAATTATGACTGTTGGTCAAATAGTAAAAGATATCTGCAAGCTCAGAAAAAAAAGTTAAGAGGAACTTTAAAAAATATATATATTCACTCTCCAAACACAGTAAAAGTATTAAAGTAACGTTACTTTTACCTATAAGAGCATCCTCGCATTGATGAACTTGACTTAATCAAACATAACCTGTAGATTGTATAAATTTCATTTCATTTCACAGAATATTAACAAAACTTACTCTCTACAACCACTCGGCTTATGCATAAATTTTGATCTAACTGGAGAAGGAACACAACTGAAACTAACACTGAGGAAACAATCCTTATGCGAGTCAACGAACTATATCGTAAGTTATCGATAGTTATTGCAACTTGTCTCAACTGACACAATATTGTAGTTAGGGTTGAAAAAAAAGAAAGACCTTGAAATATCTTTGATGGTTATCGCAAGTTATCAATACGAGTTTGTAATTAACGCGAAACAAGTAAAGCACTAATATATTTGGGAATAACAAAATTCTAATTCTTACTCAACATTTTAGTATTCATTTGCTTATTCGCCAAATAAACCATGCGTTAGTAGTGAACAAAACTCAGAATGCTGCACCAACTGCATTAACCGAAAAATTGCTGAAACAACCTCGTGCAGGTAATCAGGTGTAAATGTCAACTGATTACAAATGAAAGATTCACATGTTTTAACAGTTCACATTTACACGTTCATTTACAAAAAAAACTTTGTATACGAAATGACCTTCAATTTTAGATTGCCATATTTTGACAAAAGTATAACTCATCCTCCCTGCAATCCAAAGGAACCTAATGTTGCTAAACAAATGTCTACAACAGCATATCAGCACACAAGTATTCCCAAAAGTGATGAAGAATGCGGTTGTACACGTTCTTGTACTGTTACGAATCACTTTATTTATGTCCGTGATAATGTCGCAGCATTAAACGATAAAACTCAGTTTAATATCAAAACGGATACAACCACAACTTTTGTAACGGAACATTTGAATTACCTCGTGCCAAATTTATTAATTGACATTGGCGGAAATTTGGGTTTGTGTTTGGGTTTATCAATATTTACGATTACTGATATGGTCGGTACAATATACTCACGATTTGGGTTAAATAAAACAAGATTTAAAGAAAAAGCGATAGGAAAACTAGTAAAGAAAGAATACGACAAACTTAAAAAAACAAATCATTTAAAGATGTTTGTTGTCATCATTTGCTTAATCACTTCAACTTGTTTGATCTTTAATAGTGTTATACGTTTCTTTCAATATTCTGTGCGTAACGTAATTGAATTGGAATTCATTGAGAAATTGACTACGCCAACACTAACGATTTGTTTACAACCCGATGAAATTTCCGAAATGAAAATCAAATTTTCCGACAAGAAAAACATAAGCAATTTCTGCAATGTTCAATTGACTGATTTGTGGATGGACGAACCTCTTTTCACTCTGAGTTACCTCTGGAATCAAACTGAACCACCTATTGACAACTCTATCTTCCGAGATTTTGAAGTAAGAATTGCTAATTAATGAACTTGCATGCTATGGCAGAATCATTATGTAATATTTACCTAACACTTCATCATTTCTTAGAAAAAAATTAATGCAACTTATATGAAAGCAACACAAAAATTAGTAGCAACACATTTAGGAAATTGTTTCTTATATCACTTTGGCAAGTTTACACATTTTTCATTTTCCCCTATAATTAAAAATTAAAAATTTCAGTTGAAGAAAAATTCAGAGGACATTACACAATGTTCGCGGCATTGTTTTTCACATTCGAAGAAATGATATCAGCACAATGTTCAAGTTATCTACCCACAGTCAGCCAATAATAAATTGCAGGACCAAAATAGAAAATAATTATTTTTAAAATCGATTACAGGTATTTGTAAGCGACACAAACACAACCGATTGGACTCATTACGATATCATTAACGCAATTAACTTTGCACTGCACGCAAGAACATTTACACAATTGACATATCGTGTGGTAAAGTACAATCAAAACCTCAAAACGAATTATTGGCAATGCTATTATTCTCTCTTTTCTTTTTTACAGACACACAAAATCAATTTACTAGTTAGACCTTGCACAAACATTTATGAATTCAACAAATGTCGTCACCAATGTTTTGTAGATCAAATGAAAAACGTTAAACCCTGCTCGTATGTAATAAACTTAGTAAAATTCACATTTTCTTGTAACAAAACTTTTCTCTTTAGATTACCATTTCTTGAAAAGTCAATTGAAAACCTTTTGCCCTGTGGTTCACTCTCCGCAATTGAAAAAAGTTACAAAGATTACATCGCAATTGCGAGTGATTTGTCTAAGTCGTGTAAATGTGTTCACCCGTGTCAACAAAATATAATTGATATTCACCCTATTGTGGTCACGCCTGCGAGTGAATATGAACCGTTCTTGTTTTCAACAGGCGTGTACGTTAACGTTGTTGAACATATTAGGGAAGTGAGAGATTACACTGGAGTAGCCCTTTTCTGCGACATAGGCAATTATATAGGACTTACAACTGGATTGTCTTTGTTGTCACTTATGAGCATAATTCGCCAGATCGTTGCATTTTGGATGAAAAGGCCTTTTGGGTCACTCTTCTCTTCTTTTTATATCAAATCTTGCGTATAAATTTCTAGAACATTAATTACATATTAACACATTTAGATGCGGGCCAATACTTTTCGTTATGTTACTGTTTATTGAACAGTGAAGTTGAAGTTTTTCCGATACGACTGTATAATTAATTAGTGGCAGAAAGAGAATGAAGAACGCTAAACAGTTACAAATAACTGACATCAATTGAAACTAGAAAAATGTCCTTGGCACTTAGTTGCTGGTGATAAGAAAAATTTTAAAAATTTTTAAAATACTATTCACTCTATCATTAGTTTTTGAGGAGATTAAGAAATTAGAAGTATAATATTTGATAGAGAGATCAGCTGTTACATTTCTCACGTTCAATTCATATCCTTCAAGAGTTATAGATTTATCAAGTCACTATCTATATGTTTTGTAATTCATAAACTTTGCTTCATTCATCTGCAATAAAAAAAGTAGAATAAATATCTGCTGTTCTCTTTTAACAGATTCACACTACCAGCAGTTGATTGCAGCCATTAAGTTTTAGATGTTACAATTTGATGTTGTTGATCAAGGTGAAGTATTAGTCTACCGTGATTTGAAATTTGTGTCAAGAGTGGGCTGCGTTTGTGCAGAAAAGTGACAGCAGAAATGGAAGATAAGGGAGGAGTCGTGAATGAAACGTAAGTGCGTCATGAAAATAGTAAATATCCACCAGAGTTAAAGAAAAACCCTATCTTTAGTGGCAACAAAAAAATAAGCATTGTAAATTAAATTAAAACCTTTCATCCAAGATTTAATAAAAATTATGAAAGATTATAAAAGATTATAGTGTCTCTGGTCTCACATTACTTACTGTCAGCGTGAAAATGAAAAATTACCTTTTTTTTAAATTGATTAAGTTATAAATATTCTCTTGCAAGACTTACGAGCGTTGACAAAAGCCAATATTTGAAATCAACAAACCAGCATTGACTTCGAAAAAAGTTATTATCAGCGATTTTTCACTCACACCAGAAGCAACTTTATATAAGAAGGTTCAAATTGTCATTTACAATGAACAAATTAAAACTACGCCACGCAGTCAAACTAGAACTCGATCGAAGGGAAGACAATGTGATACACATGTAAGATTGAATTACACATACCACGTAGAAAATCAATGTATTACGTCATATAAAAAGTTCTAGTAAGTTTACTTTGTTGACATCTGAATATTTCATGAACATGTAATGTTTATTCTAACTGAATAACGCAAATGAACTGTTGAAACTCGCAACATAATTGTAAAACCTGAGTTTCAGTTATATCAGTTATGGTGGAGCCGAATATATCAATCCTACGTCATCAAGTTCGATCATTCCTAGTGCAAAAGGACGAAAAAAAGAAATTGCCAACACAATTTCAAGATTTATTCAACTCGGAATATTCAGCCGTGTTTAGATTCGCTTGGGGTATCATCATTTCCACGTGTTTAGTCTTTTTCTGTTACCAAACACGAGACAGGATTTTCTACTATTTTCAACGTCCAACAGCAGTCGACGTCACATTTGAAAATCTCTCGCATGAAAAGTTACCACGAGTTTCTGTTTGCGCACCAGATAACGATTACGTAATATCACGTCTAAATCATTCCACTAATCTTCTTCGTTCGCTATTGCCAATAGGAGTCCTTTTAAGGGAACATCATGACATTGAATACGAAAAAATTTGGAATTATCAAAACATTTCAATTGTAAATATTAACTAACGACCTTAGACCATATGTAATATCTTTACTTTCAGAATCAACCTACAACCATGCAAAAAGACCTGTTTGGACGATGTACACGTATGAATGGTATGATGACAATATTCTATTATAATCTTGTGTGCGGTAAATAAGCTAAATTAACTTGCAGTTAAAAACCTTCAAGCCACAATAGATTTCCCCAGCAAGTATCTACCCTTTTTAATATACGTAAAATTCAAAAACTTAAAGTAAACATTCTATATGTGTTTTAACCTTTTTGATTTCCTACAACAAGGTTTTAATCGACAATAAAATTGACAACGAAATGTTTATACCTCAAACAAACCTTTTAAACTATAAAATTCAAGCAATTGTTAGAGAAGTAAGAACAAAGTATTCAGAATTTAAATTCAAAATTCAAAATTGGTATTTCTTTAGTACGCGTTTGTCAAGACCAAACAAAATTCATGCGTTGATGATAACACTTTATATCAATGTTACAATTTATGTATTTTGTACAAACTTAAGGCGGCTCTAACATGCAGGTGAAACTGAATCTAAGCTTACTTTCTATTTTTATAATAACTAAACAGGTAATTTTATAGACTACCCATTTTTGACAAGTCTATTAATCATTCTCCTTGTAATTCAACGAACGCTTATCAAAACTACCTGGCTGCTACTGAGATTATTTTAGCTCCTAAAGTTCACACTGATTGCAAATGTCCAGTCACCTGCCATCAACAAACTTTTACAGTATTGTTTGACTCCTGGCCAAGTCAAAGGGCAAAACTTATAGTTAAACTTGTTAATGAACACATGAGCTTCAATGAACGTTTTTCGTACGATGAAATAAGTTTATTGGCCGATATTGGTGGCAATTTAGGATTATACATGGGACTCTGTGTATTGTCCAGTATCGAATTGATTTGGACATTCGTTTCTATGATGAAGACAAAATTGAAGAAATTAAATCTAACCCAAATGAAAATTATATCTTGTTACGATACAGTGGAAGCAAAAAATATAAAATCCAATTACATTTTTCAATTCGTTTCAACATTACTTTGCTTGTGTTTAACACTTTTTATGATTCAAGACAGAATTGCTTATTTCCTAACTTATCCGGTACGAAATGTTGTCAAAATAGAATACGCACAAAATGTCACTTTTCCATCATTTATAATTTGTGGTGAAAGTCCGAAAGAATATTTCACTAAAATGAAACTGATTCGAAACAAATTGACAAATGCGACCCAAGTGTGCGACGTTGATTTTCTCGAAATATTCAAAGATAGAAAATATTCACTCAATGATGTTTGGAAGGTTACTAAATTAAGTGAAGTGCCTGTGTCATTCGAAAACTTTGGGGTTAACAAGTTTGTAGCTTATCTGTTTATAATATCAATTAAAATTCTCTTTACACACAGATGAATGTAAAAATGGCAGAAGCCAAGAAATCAATTGTACCCACACCTTATGGAATTTGCAATTATTACCAATTTTGTAAGTCAAGTTTTTTAATTCCAGCAACATTAATTTAAATTTGTATATTAACAGCTTCTATGGGGCATAAAGGATTTGCTACATTCTTTTTCACTGCAATATCAGGTGCTCAAAACTGTAAATTAGGATTTCAGGTTTTTAAAACTCAACTCACCCAAAAGGTTTTTTTCAACAATTTGTTTTTTCTATTAAGGGTTTTATGGGAGATAACGACTTAGACTATCACAATATTTATCAATTTACAAAGTTATCTTTAGCATCATTTGAATGATGTTTCTTTTACAGCGGTAATTTTTATGTCAACTGAACAAACTTAAATTTAAAATTGGTTATTTCTAGTTCAAACGAGAAAGCACACCCAATAACATTTGTGTAAAGAAAACAGAATTTAGAAGATGCCAAGATCAATGTTTCATCGCAAAAATAAAGGAATCAAACATTTGCCAGTAACATTTTGCCGATTAGTTTCAACTTAATCTTAAGCAACTTTTATTTTTAATTAGATTACCATTTCTAGTAAACGTATCAAACAATCTCCACCCATGCGGTACGTATGAAATGACAAAGCAAAGCCTCAACGAGTTTACCGTAATTGCAAACAACGTGGCAAAGTCATGCAACTGTACGCCTTCGTGTCAACACAACACTATTACTGCTAAAGTTGTTTTTTACTGGAACCAAAATACACCAGTTAAAATAATTGGTTTCGTAATGACTAGTAATATCGTCGAACACATTAACCAAGTGAGAGACTATTCGACTATTGCCTTCCTGTGTGATATTGGCAATAGCGTAGGCCTCACACTTGGTTTTTCTTTGTTGCAGTTAATGAGAAAAATCCGAGCAACTACCGAGTTTGCGGACATGTACTTCTGAGTTATGATTTCGCCTTTTACGCTCTTACAATCGTAACATAAAATCGTAAAAGGCACGCTCTAAACACATGTTTGCGCACACCCCCTTTTCAATTATACTTTTACGTATACACACCTGTTACAAACAGGATGTGACGTAGAACATTCCTAACCCTACCCCAATGACACGTGATTTGTTCACCTACTAGCTATCACATGACTTCCTGTAAGTGACTACCAACAGGACAAATCTTACATGTTGTGCGGATGTAAACAACGTTTAGGACATGATTATTGAAAAACCAATAGCCATCCAACCATGAAAAGTTAGCGGTTGGAATTTATATGTATTTCATAACAATTCCAGCAACTAATTACGATGTGAAAGCGTGATACATTTGTTCACGCCTTCTTCTACGTGTTCGAGGCGAGGAAATGCATTTGTGTCGCCATGTTGGGAAAATCGTAAAAGGTCGTCACCTGATTGGTTGCGCTATTTTCTAAAATAGCGTTGTAAAGGCACCCTCTTTTAGAATTAAGACCGGTTTTAAAGAGATAAGAGCGTAAAAGGCTAAATCATAACTCAGAAGTACATGTCCGCAAACTCGGTACTTTCTCTTACTTTTATTTCCGTATGCAAAACTAATTTTTTTCTTTAGAAAGTTCCTTATTGATTACTAATATCAAGTAACGATGTCGAACATGTTACTGTATCAAGAGATTATTCTATGGTTGCCTTACTTTGCGACATTGGAAACAGCATTGGGTTCGCAATTGACATTTCTTTATTTCAACTAAAGAGAGACATTCGTTTGACCATAGACCTACATGTTGTCTAGGTCTATGGTTTGACTTTCTCTTACTTTTTGAAAAAAATTATAAGGTAAAGATTAAAATTTTGCCAATGATGTAACATAGCTAAATATTTCTTCTTTATAACTTAGTAATCTATTTATGTATTAATTATAATTCACTATTTCGTGTCATGTAATTTGTTCCACGTTACTGTCAATTAAAGATTTCGTGATGTGAAATAAAATAGAAATTATTTAAAATTGTGTATATTTAAGTTTAATATTTCACCACCAATTAGCTTCAATTGGACGTTTATCATTGGTAGATTTAAGTCTTTTTAAACCGGTGGTATTCTAAAAAATGTGTGCTTACTAAATCTCTTAAGTCTTTTACAACGTTTTCTTTAATATTTTATGTGATAACATTTATCGGTGCACGTATTTCATTTGTAATGGTTCTTTTTTTCTCTTTCCGTGTAAATGTAATTCAAAGTTTCCTACTACTTCTTTATCAATCTGATAATCGGTCTCCTTTTTTAGTTATAAATTAATACTCTAAAAGTCGCTGTCATCTCTATTTTTCTGTCTGTGTAATTCTAAATTTAAAAACTTTGTCGAATTAAATGCAAATTCAAATCTGTGAAATAGCTACCACGAGTCTCATTTTTGCCAGTCAGTGGCCACAAAAATAAACTAATGTAAACAAATAAATTAGTGAATCGATACAAGCGGTAATCTATAATCGTTTTGTCTCTTTCTAAAGAGACGTCTTAAAAATTTATTGCCTTAAAAAGACTATAAACTTTGATATGAAATACTACCTCTGTTTTTAAATTGATTAAGCCATAAATATTCTCTTGCAAGACTTGCGAGCATTGACCTAAGCCAATATTTGAAATCAACAAACCAGCATTGACTTCGAAAAAAGTTATTATCAAGCGATTTTGCACTAACACCAGAAGCAACTTTATGTAAGAAGGTTACAATGAACAAATTAAAACTACACCAATTAGTCAAACTAGAACTCGATCGAAGAGAAGACAACGAGATACGACCATTAATCAATGCAAAATCTCCTATGCCAGGTTCTGGTTTTGTTGTTTGTCTTTTACACCACTTGTTTCGCCATTTTGTTCAAAACTTTATAACCTAAGTTGGCAAAGTGTGGGGTTAAAAAAAAACTTTCATCAGGGTTAAATTCAGAACTAGAAAGCAAACAGAACATGAAGTAATGCAAAATACTGTTAAGCGGAAATATGAGTCCTTACTTGTTTAAGACAAAATTCAAATACATTTTTCATTTTACATGCAAATGCAGTATTGTCACTACCCGCTAGGAGCGGAAAGGGCGTAATTTTAATTTTTGAAATTGATCTCTCTTCATACCTGTGATTCGGAGTTGGTTATGAAGTTCTTATCGTTGTCTAGTTAAGAGTTGTTTGCTTTAGCGTGCCTTGTTTGCGACTTTTTTTTTTTTTTTTTTTTTTTTTTTTTTTTTTTGGTTTGATTTTATTTAACTTTGGCTTTATAGTTTGACATTTTCTCGCGCATATCAACCTAGTTGTCGCTTGCAGTGTTAAGTTTTATTACTCTTCTTCTTTGCACATGACCTTCTCTTATCATTCATTCTAAGTTTACCATTCATGCTTGACAAACGGGGTCAGATGGATTGCAGCAAAGAAAGAAACAAGAAAACAATTGAAGAAATGTACGATCGAATTTTAAAAGGACGATGATTCCAAAAATTGTGGATGTTTACTATATAGCAACATCACCTCGAGGTACAAAAGGAGATAACATTTGCATTAGATCATTTCTATATGTTTTCAGTCTCATCAATTAAAGACACCGTAACTGTCCATATAACTCAAAACGATGACACCTTTGAACTATCGAGTGAAGAGTTCATTTATAGTTTCCCCGATCTCTTAATTGACCTTAGTGGGAACCTGGGATTCACACTGGGTCTGTCTTTGCTCTCTTTAATTCAGTTTACCAATTCAATCCACCTTAGATTTATTTCAGAGAATCAAAAGACAACATGTTTTTAGCGAGTCAAAGAAATGCGTTACAGAATAGGGGTACAATCGTCGACATGAAATAATAAAAAGTAGTTAAACTTTTGAGAAAAGTTTTCACTTATACATTCTGAACAATATTATTTTAGGTGGTGTTACTCAATTTAAAATCTCACCATATTCAATGCAGAAATGAGTGTTTTCTTAAAAGGCTCGAGTCAGTGATAAAGTGCAAGTAAAGTGTTAACTTTTAATAGTAATTGAAGATTAATTATAAAAATTGAATTTCTAGAAATTTATGAAATTGCGAGAGTTGAAAAAGGTTATTATACAGTGACAAGAAAAATTACTTTGAACCCACTAGACTTTCAATTAACCAATTTGAAAACTTAATTCGAGAATTTCGCCAACTTCTTCTTATGTGACGTTGAAAAGATATTCGGACTTACAGTTGGTCTCTCACTTATAGCTTTGCCCCACATTTTTCTCATTTACAAGATAATTTTTTAATACATTCTCTATACGAATTTTTATAAACTTGCTCACTATTTATTTTATATTTCATTTCAAGAGAGAGTTTTCATTTCTCAAATAACGATTAGTTAATGGGTTCACATCTAATTGAAAAATTTCATTATATTAAAGTTGTTTTTCTCCTCCATCAGTACCACACACTTAACGATATTGCTTATCAGTTAAAAGGTCCATTACATGAATTAAAATTTGTTGTCTGACTACGGACCTCACCACAATATTTTTGATGTCAACTATTTCAATTCGTTCGTACAAAGGTAAAATGTTACAATTCAAATCAGAAAAATTGACAGGTTCGAGAAGAGCAATACTTGGCCATCGAGTTAAAAGATTTCTTCGCACAGTGCAAAATGGAAAAGAGAAATTGCCAAAAGAATTCCACGATTTATTCAACTCGGAATATTCAGCCGTGTTTAGATTCGCTTGGAGTCTCATCATTTTCACGTGTTTAGTTATTTTCTGCTACCAAACACAAGACAGGATTTCCTACTATTTTCAACGTCCAACGACAGTTGACGTCACATTCGAAAATCTCTCGCATGAAAAGTTACTACGAGCTTCTGCCTGCGCACCAGATAACGATTATGTAATATCACGTCTAAATCATTCCACAAATCTTTTTCGTTTTCTATTGCCAATAGGAGTCCTTTTAAGGGACCATCATGACATTGATTACAATAAAATTTGGAATTATCAAAACATTTCAACTGTAAATATTATATATATAACTAACGACCTTCTATCGTATGTAATAATATCTTTACTTTCAGAATAAACCTACAACTGTGCAAAAAGACCTGTTTGGAAGATGTACACGTATGAACGGTAAGATGTCAATATTCTGTTACGATCTTATATGATTAGTTAAATTATCGTGCAGTTAAACACCTTCGAGCCACATTAGATTATCCCATGAAGCATCTACCCTTCTTCGTATTCGTAAAATTCATAAACTAGAAGTAAACATTCTATATCTTTTAACACGTTTCTCTTTCTAATACAAGAATTTATTCGACAATAAAATTGACAATGAAATATTTATGCCGCTTAATAACCTTTGGAACTTTAAAATTCAAACAATTGTTAGAGAAGTAAGAAAAGTAGTTAGAATTTAAATCAAAAATTAAAAAAGGTATTTCTTAAGTACGCTTTTGTCAAGACCAAACTCAATCCTTGTGTCGATGACTACACTTTATATCAATGTTACAATTTATGTATTTTGAACAAACTTAAGAAGGCTGTAAAATGCAGGTAGAAATACATCTAAGCTTACTTTATAGTTTTATAATAACTAAATATTGTTAATTTTTTAGACTACCCATTTTTGACAAGTCTATTAATCATCCCCCTTGTAATTCAACAAACGCTTATCAAAACTACCTGGCTGCTACTGAGATTATTTTAGCTCCTAAAGTTCACACTGAGTGCAAATGTCCAGTTACCTGCCATCAACAAACTTTCACATTTTTGCATTACAGTTGGCCAAGTCAAGGAGAGGGGGGAAAAATAATAATGGAATTTGTTAATGAACACATGAGCTTCAATGAACGCTTTTCGTATGACGAAATAAGTTTATTGGCCGATATTGGTGGCAATTTGGGATTATACATGGGACTCTGCGTATTGTCCAGCATTGAATTGGTGGTCACATTTGTTTCTATGTTGAAGACAAAATTGAAGAAACTAAATCCAATCCAAATGAAAATTCTATCTTGTTATGATACAGTGGAATCAAAAGATACAAAATCCAATTACATTTTTCAATTAGGATCAACATTACTTTGCTTCTGTTTAACACTTTTTATGATTCAAGACAGAATTTCTCATTTCTTAACTTATCCGGTACGAAATGTTGTCAAAATAGAATACGCACAAAACGTTACTTTTCCATCATTTATAATTTGTGGTGAAAGTCCGAAAGAATATTTCGCTAAAATGAAACTGATTCGAAACAAATTGACAAATGCGACCAAAGTGTGCGACGTTGATTTCCTCGAAATATTCAAAGATAGAAAATATTCACTCAATCGTGTTTGGAGCCTTTCTAAAATAAATGAAGTGCCTGTGTCGTTCGAAAACCTTGGGGTTAACATTTTTGTACCTAATCCGTTTGTAATATCAATTAAAATTCTCTTTTCACACAGATAAGTGTAAAAATGGCAGAAGCCAAGAAATCAATTGTACCCACACCTTATGGAAATTGCAATTATTACCAATTTTGTAAGTCAAGTTTTTTTTTCTAAGTGATTAATTCAAATTTCTATATTAACAGTTTCTATAGAGCACAAAGGATTTGCTACATTCTTTTCCACTATAATATCAGGTGCTCAAAAATGTAAAATAGGATTTCAGGTTTTTATACTCAACTCACCCAAAAGGTTCCTTCTACAGTTTATTTATATTAAGGGTTTTATGGGAGATAACGACTTAGACTATCGCAATATTTATCAATTTACAAAGTTATCTTTAAATTCACTAGACATAAATGACATTTCTTTTACAGTGGTAATTTCTCTTTTCTTTTTCTTTCAACATAAATTTAAAATTGATATTTTTTAGTACGAACGAGAAAGCACACCCAATAACATTTGTGTAAACAAAAAAGAATTTAGAAGATGTCAGGATCAATGTTTTATCGCAAAAATAAACGAATCAAACATTTGCCAGTAACATCATTCCAATAATTTGCAACTTAATTTTAATCAACTTTTATTTATAATTAGATTACCATTTCTAGTAAACATATCAAACAATCTCCACCCATGCAGTACATACGAAATGACAAAGCAAAGCCTCAAAGATTTTACCGCAATTGCAAACAACATGACAAAGTCTTGCAACTGTACATCTTCGTGTCAACACAAAATTATTATTGCTAAACTTCTGAATTCCGTCAGCTCTAATTTGCCAGTTAAACCCATTGCTTTGGTAATGACAAATAATATCGTCGAACACATTATTCAAGTGAGAGACTATTCGATTATTGCCTTCCTGTGTGATATTGGCAATAGCGTAGGCCTCACACTTGGTTTTTCTTTGCTGCATTTGATGAGAAAAATCCGTGTAACATTCTCTTACTTTTATCTCCGTTTGTAAAATCTAACGCGTTTCTTTGTAAAGTTCCTTAATAACTCACAGAACAGAATACACATCTATGCCCTGATTACATGATTAATTTCAAGTAACGTTTTTGAACACGTTACTGTAGCAAGAGATTACTCTATGGTTGCCTTATTTTAGAATTCATTTGTCTACTCGCCAATTAAACCGATTGTTAGTAGAGAACAAAACTCAGAATGTTACAATAGTTGTATTAATTGTGAAAAAATTGTGAAATTGTGAAACAACATCTTGCAGGTCAATGTAAAAATGCTCTTAACTAAGTTGACGTAGATATATCACAAATGAAGTATTCACATCTTTTAACAGTTCAGTTACACCTTAATTTTAAAAAAAATGTTATTCAAAATGACCTCCAACTTTAGATTGCCATTCTTTGGCGTATGTATAACTCATCCTCCTTGCAATGGCCCCTCTTAAGGTGCTGCGTGGTAAATAACAGATGCAACTTATCAAGTATTTATGCGAAAGTCAAATTGAATAAGAAAGCACCTTATAGTTCATTCATCTGACTGAAGAAACTGAGAAATGTTCTAAAACTGAGAAATGTTCTAAAACAATGTTATACCTCATTCGCACTGCAAACGTAAGCTAGACTACATCCTTAATCTATCCCAGAAACTACCTCTCACAATGCAATTTCTAGGCTAGACTAAGGATTTAGTCTAGCTTACGGTTGCAGTGCGAATGAGGTATTAGATTATGGGGGACATTGTCCTTCTTTAACGTGCTGTAGAGTTCCACTGTAAATTCATGTTACTCAACTTTTAAAATTATTGAAAAATTACTCTTAATTTAGCATTAAAAATAAAGGAATTTCATTCACATTTTGTATCAATTGATAAAAAAAATTAATTTTAAACACAATTGGTCGTTCATTGAGAACTGCACTAAAATAGCCACTTAGATCAATAACACGATGTTGCCTAAGAAACTTATAAATGAGAAAATCGAAATGAGGTGTATCGTAATAAGCAATAAACGAGATTGGTCGAGACAACACTCGTAAAACAACTTTTATGACTAAAGATAAAATACATTTGCGGGATATTTATGACAACATCATCAACAGACAGTTCCTTAGTTCTATTAAGACGTGGAACTTTAAAATGATTCTAACCTGAAGAATGAAAATACGTGCGCGTGGCCGTATCCAAACGCAAATTTCATCACTAGAGGAACATAAACCACAATTACTTGAAGAGTATGTTTATCTATTTGACACCAATCAATACACACTGTCAAGAATTTTTTGTTCGTAAATACCCATGTATCGCATTTTCGGTCTTCGCATTAAAAGATCAATTTTTCTCATCACGTTAAAAGGCTTTTAAAACATTGCACAAAAAAAGAATCAATTTTTGTTTCAATCCAATTACTCCCTCCGAACAACATTTTCCAATAAGATCAACTGAATCATCAAAACAGTGAGTTGCTTAGTTCTATTAAGACGTAAAAACAGAAAATGGTTCTAACCCGAAAAATGAAAATACGTATGCGTGGCTGTACCCAACAATGATAAACCTAACAAATAATATTGGCGATACAATTATAATTTTGAGCATTTTAACTTAAATTGTAAAAAAAATAAACAAATAAATGATTTAAATATAAATTTAAAAACTTCATAAAGTATAAATTTTTTAATCATTAAACCCCTGTCCACTTGCCAAAGAATAGACCTTAATTGATTTATAGACCGCTACACCAATTACTCCAATTATTCAATTTGAAAAATCCTACCCTTTACTTTACTAATATGATTGAGAACGAAGCGCACGCCATATGCGCTACTCGAAAATGACGTCAGGAGAAAAGCGGGCTTGTAGCTGACTAGTGAGTCATGCAATTACAGCTCCAATGGGCAGACCAAATTTCTTGACCGATTTTATAAATTTTCTACCGACAACGTCACCACAAAACTTAAAAACCTAAGACGCCTTAATAGACGACATAAGTCAAGAACTGTAAGGAGACAAATACCCTCAAAAGAAAATCGTCTTGCATGAAATTCCTTTCAACAATGAAAAACCCTAACAAATAATATTGGCGATACAATTATAATTTTGAGCATTTTAACTTAAATTGTAAAAAAATACAGAAATAAATGATTTAAATATAAATTTAAAAACTTCAGAAAGTATAAATTTATTAATCATTAACCCCTGTCCACTTGCCAAAGAATAGACCTTAATTGATTTATATTACCACTCTTATCACTAATTAGACCAAATTGACTAATTAATAGTCATAACCTGCCATCTGTTACGATTAAATTCCCATTAACCTTAATTAACGTGCAGAAGTAACGCTAATATATTATCAGAAACTAATTAAAATCATCTCTTCTCTTGCAGCACCTCGAGTGATCCACATCTGCACGACTAACGAACATGAAAGTCTTCAGCGTTTTTTTGTTTTGGGGATTCTACTGTGTTCTTGAAGGAAATAAGGAGATTACACCAAAAACGGAATTCCGATGGAACCTTAGAGAACACACAGGGGAGTGTCAGAAAATGCACCCTTACAAAGTAGAAACTGATAAAACTAAGGTAAAGTATAGCATTTTACAGTTTAGTTTATCACTTGTCTCCAGGTTTATACTCTGGTCAAAGGTTGAGAACACACTATGATTCTCTACCTCTGGCAGCTTCAGTCTCTTCTTGTTATTTACTTCTGGCAATTTTCAATAATTATTTGCAAAATTCTTTTATCTCCCATGTCCAAGATGGAGCTTTTGCAACAGAATTGTGTACAAAAAGTATTATTCTTGCCTTCTATTTTACATTGTTGGGTTGGCATAAAACCTTTTTTCAATCTCTGTAGTAAGTTAATCCATCTGCTTATATATGAAGTGAAGCAGAAGTGGCTCAGAAGAATATACCGTTGTAGGTAGTGAAGTAGCTGGTGCTGATATGTTACAGAAATAGCTCTTCGCAAAGATATAAAATTACAGGAATCTGTGCCAGCCAATCAGAAACGAGTAAATCACCATTTCTCAAATGGCCATCTTGCTTTGAGAAATGCTGACGTATTTAGAATAATCGTTTCTGATTGGCTGGCAAAGATTTCTCTACTTTTATATCTTTGCGAAGCGCTATTTCTGTAACATATCAGCACCAGCTACTTTACTTCCTACAATGGGATATTCTTCTGGGCCACTTCTGCTTCACTTCATATATTTTGTTATGTACTAACAAGATTTGAACCTTATTGGAAAGTGATAGAAATGAGGGGCAAAATTCCAAAAGGTTCCTTATACCTCATTTACACTGCGGAGCTATTTCCGGCGGATGTGAAATCCATTCAATAAGGTTTCGAACTTGGATAGTATGGATGCACGCTTTTTAAAAGGGTATTCAAACCAAACGTAATCCAAGATATCGCTAACATCTTAGCAGCGATTTATGATGGTTATGCATATGATTCGAATTCTGCTAATAAGGAATCGAATGTCATATATAAATGCAATTATACATGCAAATGACACCTTTTTTTCTTGGTTTTCTTTCTTGATGTTTGTTCATAAGGTATAGAGGCTGCCATTTTCATAGTGTTAAACAAAGACCTCAAAAGGTCTGCCCCTACTATAGTGCAACTCAATCAACATCCAGTTCTTTGAACTCTGTTCAACATCTGGATCTAGATCTGCGGAACTAGCTTGTGTTCACGCCAAACACGAATCAAGATCCACTTGTGCAGTGTGAATGAGGTATTATTGAAATCACTCTATAGTCTAGTTTCTATATGAACTTTTTACCCCCATATCTGAACAGTAATGTGACGTTGCTTATTACTTGCATACATTTTCTACATTTCTACAACTTCTAGTACGCAGGAAGATGGTACGGTGTCTATGTTGGATTTAAGAAATCTCAAACCGACAAATTCCTTGTTTGATGCAGATGAAACCAGATATGACTTCTATTCTTTGGAAGAAAACAAGTGCGTTATTACATTGCGGAAATTCAATAAAATTTAACTAAAATTTCTTTTCAGCAAACAAGAGAAATTGACAGTTAAAAACACACCAGATCCTTCTACTGTATTAAAGGTGTTTACGACTTCGATGCTGGACAAGACAAGATAGTGATGCCTAGTAATTGCTGAAAAATCTCGAGTAACTAATAATTCCATTCTTTTTTGTCCTAGTTACATCAACCAATTATTACGTGGATGATCAAATGTTGGTTAGGTTTGAAGTAGTGTGCAACCCAAAAGACAATAAATTTTTTCGTAAGAATTATTACTTTACGAAACAACAACCGACATGTAATTCGTGTCATTTTCAGATGACTTGGTCGTTGCTTTCCGTAACTTGGAAGATGTTGATTCCAAGAAAGAAAAAATGGAAAAAATTATTAAAAAGTTGGAGAAAGCTGGTGCAATAAGTGATTTTCATGAAATCAAACATGAAGGTTGCAACTATCCACCTCTAAAGAAAGACTTGGGAGTAGCAACAAAATTAAATTGATGATTCAAAATTTTAAAAATAGATTAAATTACACGTAGCATTGACTTTCTGTATAATAATTGCATTCAGGGATGGTAATTACAAGTTGCATGTAAAAAAAAAACAAATGGAGTGTCACATATTGATAAAAGGTAAGTGACCCCATAGTAAATAAAAACACCACTTTTTAGAGAAATCTAGCGTAAAACTGCGGGGGGAAAAAGATCCAAAACCAGGAGTCAAATACTAAAATCAAATTACTGCATTTTTTCCAAATTGGGAGATACCATTTGGTAACGGCTGTGACTGGATATGTAAAGAAATGCTAATCATTTATCAAAAAATTCTAATTTTTTAAAATTATTAACACAAAATGTCTCCAAGTTAAGCTAAATTTGCTTGAAATCAGATACTTTGATACAGCATTTATACCACAATTCAAACCTTGTAAACCTGGCAGGGGTCCTCTACCAGTGACGTTATCATATTAAGGAAATATAAACCTGATTGCATTTCTCAATCAGAAAAAAACTGTACCTTGACGACACCTCATTAACTACCCCTCATACGTAAAACAAAATGTTTAGTGCAGTTGCGCTCTTTTATGACCACATAAACCCCAAGTTTAAAAAAAAAAACCTCTTCCTAATTTGTTATCTCAAAAATTATATACGTATTATACGTAAAAGGCTACCTTTTGGATGAAATTCACTCTGTAGATGGACTAGTCAATCACTTTTATCAATACAATCAACGTGGTAAGCTCATGCTCATGTCTTTCTGCAGCTTCTCTGGTGTCGTTTCGTTGTATCTGGTTCATTGCGATAGAAAGATTTGTCATCTGGAATTTTAAAAAAAAATGTGAATAAAAATCTATATTAAAAAGTTTTTAAACGTTAGCAATTCACTTTATTACTTTAAATTATTAGGTAATGTTTCAATGTTACCTGAAACTCATGTAAGCACCGTCTGGATCAGTGGAACAAGGTTGTGTTCGCTTCACGCACGAATCTACATCCACAAAGGCGAATCTAGATCCACTTGTGCAGTGTGAATGGGGTGTAACTTGGCTAGCCATTTCATTCTTTAACTTACTCGCTTTAATGTTCAGTTGTCGCTTTAATATTATCGTTTATCACTAGGTCAAACTCAAGACTGATAGCGATAACAAGCGAAAGAATCGAGTCGCCATTTTACAAGCCTAGCCACAGCACCGCGCACCAGTTGTAAACACAAGGCTTTGTTATACACAGAACGATACCCTATGTTACACATCATCAGCGACTTGTCTTCGTTTCCGATTAAAATAAAACTCCAATAATCAGTTTAGTACTCAAATCTATTTATTTTACCGTCACTATCTTATCACACATAGATTTTCCGTGGATGGGGTAGAATATTCGCAGATTTAAATTCAAACACTCCTCGGTCAAAGTGGATGATGACACTGTCATCATCCACCACATCTACCAATTAAATTGTTTGTAAAAATATCGTCTTTAGATTTTAATCAAAGAATCGATGAGAAATACTATATTAACTCGTCTTAGGGAGTGCCTGTTCGTTTAAATATAAAAATACGATATACAATTCAGCCAAGATTTATTACAATAATGCAACTACCCTGAACCTTCACTTTAGTTTCATACATTGCTCACAAGGTACGTGCAATAGGAGAATTACGAGCCTCGTGTATCATGGATTATTACCTTGAATATCCACACATTACAAAATCAATTTTCTTAGTTCGGAAGCAAGCACCCATTAATAAAATGAAAATCGATGTAGAGAAAAACGCAATTAGCAACCTTGTAGTAAACACAGCAACAACAGGTTTTTATAGCACACGATAAATCAATTTTATCACAAACAAGTGTCCACTTTCCGCTTATCAAGCACTCCGAGGGTTGTCCATAACAACACTAGTCAACACTAGGACGCGATTTTAAAGTTATCTAGAGTAAGCAGCCTTTATAAACCCTAAAAATGTTCCAAAGAAGGGCAAATTACATCTTGCACTTTCTCTTGACTTTTTATGGACTGAACACTGGTTCAACCAAATCCATACGTGCAACTAAATGCCGCCTTTTCTTAACCATTGCCGCGCAAGCTACTGTTTTTGCATATTTCCTTTGGTTAAACTTAAGAAAATTTTCCAATGATAAAATTTTTGAGAATGTGATGTGCACTACGGAATCAACAATAGTTAACTTGCCATCTTTGATTACAACTATTTTCTTTATGGTGAGATGGACACAAATTGTTGATCTAATCAAAACCTTTTACGCTTTGCCAACCAGTGAATACATCGAATCTACATTAGGCAAGTTACTAATGTTCCATTTTTTCATACCAA
Source organism: Pachymerium ferrugineum (assembly GCA_034686365.1). Classification (NCBI taxonomy): domain Eukaryota; kingdom Metazoa; phylum Arthropoda; class Chilopoda; order Geophilomorpha; family Geophilidae; genus Pachymerium; species Pachymerium ferrugineum. The sequence goes on along the minus strand of JAQGAS010000468.1, from coordinate 2,223 downwards.
GTATTCTGAAATGTGTATCAACTGCCTTGCTGATTGCGGACAATTTCAGCGACAAGGGGAATAAAACAGTCAATGCAACTTTTGATGAAATTCAGCACAATTTCAACATTAGTAAAAGCATTGGAGAACATGTAACTGCAATATACGTTGAATTAGGGGGTTTGGTATACATAGCGTTATTCACTGGAGTTTCTTACATCTTGTTTTCATATCTTTGTAAAATATTGGCGCTGAACCTTCAGCAATTGCGTCAACAACTGGAAATGACATCAACTAACAAGTCTTTGTATGTAGATAAAATGACTGAATTTAAATCTCAGTATTTTCAAGCTAAAATCTTGGCTAATAAGTTGTCAGTATTGTTATCACCACTGCTTTTATTGTGGTTTCTCGTCTTGTTGGTTCAGATTTGCATCTATATTCGCATGGCTTTTAATGTAACCAGTATCGAAATGCCATTAGAGCTTGTTATAAATGCGTGGAGTCTTTTAATACTACATACGAATGCTGCACAAATTCATCAACAGGTAAAGACATTCAGTTGTAGCAATAACTCGTAGTGATATCTAGAATTCATTTTAGGGTGAAGCTATAAAAGAGATTTTCACAATGTTGAAGTCAGAGAAAAGTGATAAGGTTGGTATATGTGCAAGAGCATTTCCTGATTGTCATGGTAGAAAAATGGCATTGTGTCTATAACTTATCGCAAGGTTTTATCCGCAGTTTTGATCAGATATCAAATTTTTTAATTTTTTTATTTTTTTTTTGTGGGCCACAAAATCTCTTATCACAATTTAACTGTTGTGAAGTTTTGACATCAATATTTGATTTAGAGTAAAAAAATTTCTGACTTCAATTTCAGATGGATCTAATTTTGTTCAATTTGCAACTGGCTTCATCCGAGATTAGTGTCAATGTTTCTGACTTGTTTATTATTGACAAACGCTGCATTCTAACGGTAAGAAATTTACAATTTTTCCTAAAGTTGATGACATAATTCCAATATCTTATAGATTGCAGCTACAATTGTCACATACGCAGTTGTTCTATTTCAAACAGGGTAAGCAACTAGGATCGAAGGCCACTGAAGATTCAACACCGTGTCCAGTTAGTATAATATTTCTAAATATTCATCAAGTTAATTATTCAAAATTGAATACCGATAATTCGATTGAATCAGAAAATCATTTTGTTAATTTTTTTTTAATGGCGGCATATACGAAAATGTCTGCATCCTTTAGGCCACCAGGCTTCAAATATTCGACAACGGCACACTGAATAATAAAATGGTCGATTAAGACAATACTACACTTATGTCATTAGCGATATAAAAGTCTTGTTATTACCGAAGTGCAAACTCATAAGCATTATAAACACATTATAATAAATCTTGATAATATATTGCCCAGTTCATCACTGCCTAACTTAATTTCTAAATACACAAAAAACACGATTAATAGAATAAACGTTAAAGACACCACTTCATTTCAAATATCAACTTCCCATTACCGTAATATTTTAGTTCAGCTTCATGTTGCGTAGCATTCGAGTTTGAAGCAATGGCCAAAATTTTCTTCACCCCAAACGCAAGAAAGGCAGTGCATCTTGCCTGGACTGCGGTGCCTGGTACGAAGTTGAGGGTGAGCATCTTGAAATCCCACAAGATGTCTACATCGCCTGGTTCCATTCGTTGGATAAATCGTCCAATTTATCCAACATATAGAAAATTCCCTCTTCCCGGACTCTTTTAAGAGTCCCAATAAGTAGTAACACAACAGCAGGTTCCAGGTTTTTACAGCACACGATAAATCAATTTTTGCACAAACAAGTGTCCACTCTTCGCTTATCAACCACTCCCAAGTGCTTTCTGTAACAACCCTTAGTCAAGACTAAGACGCAATTTTCAAGTTATCTGGAATAAGCAGCCTAACCCTAAAAATGTTCCAAAGAAGGGCAACTGACTTCTTGCACATTCTCTTAAGTTTTTATGGACTGAACACTGGTTCAACCAAATACATATTGGCAACTAAATGCCGCTTTTTTTTTAACCATTGCTGCGCAAGCTACAATCTTTACGTACTTCTTTTGGGTAAGCTTAAAGGGGGGCTGTCCTTAAAAATATTAATATTGGGGGTGAAAGATGGTGTAATGTACTACCTTTTCTTCCATTGCACCTACATCCGTGAGAGCTTCCATATTTTACAATTTAATCCCAAAGTTACG
>JAQGAS010000467.1:0-48813 GCA_034686365.1 Pachymerium ferrugineum | reverse complement strand
CAAAATTAAATTAGCTACACAAATAAAATAATAAACGTGCAACTGCTACGGTTGTTACTCGCCGCCGCCTTTGCTAGTTTCCTACGATGATGGTTTTAGTTATTAGTTTAATTTGGTAGTAACTTCTCTAGTTCTACTTTAGATCAGTATCGGCACTAGAACTAGAGGCGGAGACGAGTAAACAAGTCAGTTTTTGGCGTTCGCATGTGATTCTCGTGCTGTAATGTTTATCATTACCGTAGCAGTCACACTACTTCTCTATTACCTCTTAATGTATTCCAGTCCGGATCTAGAAAAATAAATAATAAATAAATAAAAACGAAATGTACATTCTCTAACTAATTTTTTACCAAAATGAAATAATAGTCCAAAAATTCCACCCAAAGTAGGTGCAACAAATAAAACAACAAGGAACAAAATTGAACCGCTAAGAAAATGCATCTTCACTATTCAACTTGTCTTAAAGAAATCAGTCGTGAAATTCTTTTACTTTATATCCAATACCAGTTTTTCAAGGTAACTCGAAGCCCGTGACGTCAATAAAAATATTTTTTCTTTGACACGCACCAATGTGCTAATGATCTGATGACAAAACGTGATCAACTAACAAAAAAATTGAGGTCATGACTCTATTTAACCTGGTCTACATAAAGTTTAATAATCAACAAAAAATTTGAAACCATTAACTTGATTTGATTTAATAAAATATTTTCCTATACAAATATAGCTATTTCAAAAGCTATATAAACATTATGTAAAGTGAAATAATTATGTTCCGCAACTTCCTTTCACTCCTTGACTAGCAGCTTTAATAACAAAATCAGCTTGTTCCTTGCTTAATCCTAACTTAGGCCATTCAACTTCAAATATTTTCATATCCCCATACCCAGCTACATAACCATTAAGTCGTGCACAAATGTAGGAATCTGTAATTTCATCCGGATCTATATTTAAACTGTTCAACAACCATGGATGTTGTTTTAAAATGTATTTCTGATGATATCTGTCGATAAATAAATTTTTTATACATATTACTTTAAATAATTAAATTTTCCATACTCTTCGGCGTCGTAAAAAATTTTAGCCGGTGAAATTTCCGTTAAAACATCTGACTCAATTTCTTTCTCAATTTCTTTTTTCGTACTCATAGCCAAGGTCTGCTGATTAGCGTCATGATAAAAAATGGCTGACATGTATTGACGAGTGTTTTCAGCTGTCGGATCGTGATTGTGCCAAAATATATTGAGTAGTTTATCGTACGATATTTCTTTTGGGTTGTAATCGATTTGCACTGTCTCGGTGTGATCCGCTCTAAATAAAAATTATAATAATTTTTATTGAATTTTTTAAAACGCAATAAAAATTAATTACAGGTTTCTGTAGGTAGGTTTCACGCTGGTTCCTCCAGTGTAGCCCACTTTAGTTCTAATGACTCCCGGGGTGCAACCGAAGAGTGCGTCGGGGCCCCAAAAACAAGCCATTGAAAAAGTGGCCCTTTCGGTTGGGACATTAGGCGACTGGTATTTCGAAGAAGCCATTCTCAAGGAAACTAATGCCTAAGATCGAAAATTTTTAGGAATTTAAAACCTGTTACCTGAACTTTGACAATTTATGTAACCAAAGTCCTTGATATAACGTGATTAAAGGGCACTTGAATTTTGTCTGTGTAGATAACGTTAAATTAATTATACCTTTTGAGCTTGTATTAACGCTTGATAAAATAGACGAGTCATTTTGAACCATTTTGTTTGGCACGCTGTGATCGGTTGAAATGTATAAATTTAAAATTTTTGATTTTGTTTTTTCTCTAACCAAGAAGGCCAATAATTTCATTTCAGTGCCGTCTGGAGGGCTCAATTCGCTTTATTGTAGGTACGAGAGGCTAAAAGGGCCAATTCAAAACAATTTTGTTCTTGGAAAATTGTGTAATAAATTAACACTGACATGTGAAAACGTAAAGAATAATAATTCTAGGATGTAGACCTTGACCCAATATTCAACCCAACGGAAATAAAAAATGTAAATATTGCATTAGTTGCCTTAGACACCTCTCACCTGCGGGTTTGTTTATACAACAAAACTGACGACATTATTTATCATCTACAAATCTATGAAAAATATATTTTTTTATAAGAGAAAAACCATCAAATTAAACTCTTTTGTGAATTTATCTTATGATATCTGTAAACTTATAAAAAAAATAATAAAACGAGTAAAAAATAATCGATAATTTCACCTTATGGTGCAATACTGACGTCACACGAAACCAATGGCAATTGTGTTGTTTATACAACAATGACGTCATGTATTTATGGTATAAAACCCAGCTACATTTCAAAGCATTTGTGGTTCCGGCACTCTCTTAGAAGTCTCCTGTATGGAAGATTTCAGGTGGGTGTTGTCGTGGACTAAAATAAGGCTTACTTCGTTGCATACTTCGCAAGAACCTGGGCCCTTTTCTTAGGGTCTAGGGAACCACCGGGCATGTAATCAGATTCCCCACAGCAACTCCGCGGTCCCATCAGGGTTAATGGAGTTGGGGACTGGTTGCAAGCCCCCTCTAACTGCAAATTGATCTAGATTTTTATTTATTATGTCTAGACAGTTTTCACTTTGAGGAGGCTCACATTACCCAAAAATAAAATAAATCAACATGAAATATTAATTCAATACTGTTTTTTTTTTTTTTTTTTTTTATGTAACTAAATTAACTGCTTACAGAATTTACAATTTCAAACATCAGTATATAGGAATTTTCATTTCTTCCTAATATCCATCATAACACTGTAAATTTAGCACGCAGTTCATTTAACTATGTAAATCAAATCACAAGAAAATTTTAATGGCCGCAACTTCCTCTTGTCCCTGCACGGGCTGTTTTAATAACATAATCAGCCTGTTCTTGCGTCATCCCTAATTTCGACCACTCTTCTACGAATTTTTGTATGTTTCCATACCCGCCAATGTAACCGTTTATTCGTGTACAAATATGCGAGTCGGTTATTTCTTTCGGATCTAAATCTAGACTGACCAAAAGCCATGGGTGTTGCCTCAAAAGATATTTTTGATGGTAACTAGAAATAAATAAAATCAGACCTATATTGAGTTGCTGCAGTATTTGGCAGTATAAAGTAAATAGGTGCGCATTGTGTAATATTCTGACCGACACTTTGAATTATACAAAATGTATTGAGTGCGTGTTAGGGCATATCAGATTATGCTGGGTTCACGCATGGTAATACTTTACTGCTACTTTATTAACTAAACGCCGCCATTGGCGCTGCCTTTCCTTCGTTCTCATAATTCAACATTCTTTCGTGTCGTTTCTATTTTAAAACTCATGTTTGAATTGAAACTCTTTCACTAACACTACCAGGGATGTTTAGTTACTTTCAGTAAACTACCTGCTCTTAGTGAAATGCAAATGTAAATAAAATTCTTACTCTTCAGCATCGTAAAATCTTTGCGCCGGTAAAATCTTCGTTGCAACTTTTCGCCCCATCTTTGATTTCTCGTACTCATTTTTAGTTTCAATCGCTAATTTCTCTTGTTCTTCATCGTGATAAAAAATGGCCGACATATATTGGGGTTTATTTTGGGTCATTGGATTGTGATTTTTCCAGAACATTTCTAAAAGGCTTTTGTAGGAGGTTTGCTCTGGATCAAAGTCGATTTGAACTGTTTCCGTATGGTCGGATCTAAATAAATAAAAATATAATGTAAATTTTATTGATAATAAATTTCAACGTAAAATGTATTTACAGATTTCGGTAAGTTGGGTTTATTGATGTTCCCCCTGTGTATCCCACTTTGGTTTTAATTACCCCAGGAGCACAGCCGAACTGCGCTTCTGGAAACCAAAATCACGACATGGAGAATGTCGCCCGAGATGTGGATACTTGCGGTGTGGGATAATTTGACGTTGTCATCTACATTTTTGGAGAAAATAAAGTTGTTATTACGACGCAATTACATAATCGTGGTGCTACGATAATTTAAATGCCTGTCTGCTATATAAACAAATCCTGCTTTCAAAAATACCTTTTTGGGCACTGTAAACATTTGCAGAAGTCTAGTAAAAGCCATACCTCGCTTATTTTATTACTCCTAACAGGCCGAAAAGTGAAAACACCCCTCTTAGCGATATGGCGTTGAAAATGTGACGTTAGCTTTGTAATCTGTTAACAAATGACGTCATCTGCACAATGTGGCGTCTTAGGCCCTCCTGTGTTATATTTTTGTATTATTCTAAACCTAAACCTGCATGCAGTAGGTTTAGCATTTGTTCGAATTGTTGATACATTTCCGATATTGTAATGGATTTAAAGTTAGGTGAAATTCAATATGATAAATAATTATTTTATGTTTGTTAGGTTTCTGGACATCTCTCTGGAATAAAATGACGGTAAATAAACTAAAATAAATAAAACCGGTGATGTGTCAAATTTTTTTAAATGCTACGGTACCTTAGGAAATTGGAGAAAGAGTGGCGAGTCATTATAATAATTTAGAAGAAAAAGGGTTGGAAGAACGAACAAAAAGCCGAATATTTTTCCTGAGAAATTTTAATAACTGGACGAAAAGTTTGTTGATCGGAGACACGTTACAGAAGGTGAAAGAAAAAACAAGAGATATCAACGTGCTTGATATTGGGTGCGGAAAAGGTGGGGATTTGCTCAAATGGAGTAAAGGAAATATATCTCACTTGGTTTGTGCTGGTAGGAAACATTTTAAGAAAAAAAAAATTCTTAATTGAATAAAATTCAATTTTGTGCAGATATCGCCAGTACATCTATAGAACAATGTCAACAGAGGTACGAGGGCATGAGAAATAGAAATAATTATCAAAGACGAAATTCGTCATCATTCTCAGCTGAGTTCTTAACAGCCGATTGCACTAAAGTAATAAAAATTAAATTTCAAAAACACCTTTATATACTACATATTTTTTACAGATTCGTTTGAAATCTCTGTATAAAAACCAAAACATTCTTTTTGACATCGTCAGTTGTCAATTCGCATTTCATTACTGTTTTGAAAGTTTTCAACAAGTGGAGCAAATGTTGCAGAATGTGAGTGAATGTTTAAAACCAGGCGGTTATTTCATTGGGACCACAACAGATTCATGTGAAATTGTGTACGATTTAATTTAAAATATTTGTATAAATAGATAACTGGTATTATAATTTTATAATAAAATAGAAAACGATTGAAAGAGTGCGACGGTTTGTCATATGGAAATGACGTTTATCGAATCACATTTGAAGATAAAGAAAAGTTTTCTTTATTTGGAGCGCAGTATAACTTTCATTTAACTGAAGTTGTTGACTGCCCTGAATTTCTCGTTTATTTTCCAGCTCTTATTGAGTAAATAATGAAATACTTTAGGGAGTTTGCACTAGTTGACTTACTGAGCTTATTTCAAAGCTGGAATTCACAGAAAATAAATCTGCAGTTACCGCAACCCACGTTTAAAATAAGCTTTACAAGTTCAGCTTCTGCAAAATCCCAATTAGATTTACCTGTTTCAATTTTATGGTGTTATATTTCAGAATTGCTAAGCGTTATGACTTGGAGCTTCTTTTTAAAACACGTTTTGACAATTATTTTAACGAATGCACGCAAAATGAAGATGAACGTAAACGTTACGAAGCTCGGCAGCTGCTGAGTCGCATGCAAGCACTGGAGGTCTGAAATAAAACTTTTAAAAGATTCATGAATAAAAATATTTTTGTGTAGACATACCCGGCGTTTGAAAATAGCGAATTGGTGAGTTCATTACCAGATGACTATGCCCACGCTGAAAAAGAAAGAGAGAAATTTAAGTCAGATGAACGTCATAAACACTTTGTACGTATTTTAATAAAGTTCACCCTAGAACCTTACCTTTTTAAATAAGTCATGCTAATAGACATTATAAAATTTAGGGAACTCTTAGTTTAGCTGAATGGGAAGCAGCAAGTAATACTTTTAAGTTCGAATGATTATTAGGTAAATGCTAATTTATCCTTTGTATTATAGCATTGTACGTGGTGTTTGCTTTCCGGAAACTGGGCGGTAATCGAGAGAAACGAAGTGCGGAAGATGACAAGTCAGAAGACGAGAAACGATCCCGGAAACCGGGCGGTAGTCGTGAAAAAAGAAGTGTGGAGGATGACAAGTCAGAAGACGAGAAACGATCCAAGAAGCATAAACCTGACACTGAATAGTATTTTTTTCTTAATACGTATCATTAGGTTAATGGTTCATTTATGTTATTTATTTTTTACAAAATGTAAATTTACCTATTGACGAGCGTGTAAAACGCGATTAAATTCCAATTCGATGTGAGTTTTCGTTCCTTGACGCTTTCACTTACCGCCATCTAGCGATGCAAAAACGGAACTAAAATCCCGTTGAATATAAATACAAAAGCAATCTATCAAACAGAATTTATTAAAATTACAATTATTGAGAGAAAAACATTTTCATTTAAAATACAGAAAGTGCACATAAAGCAGAGAACTAAAATTATTTAGGAAAACCCAGAAGTTAAAGACCATAGAATAGAGTAGAAGACAAATACAGAATAAACATTTGAAAATATACATTACTTTACAATATGTACATTCGAAACTACAAATTACATGATTGTTTTGAACACTTCTCCAATACACTGACTTAATAAAGATCCGGAATGAGGCATCTAAAGTCAGGTATTTTTGATATGTATATGGTAATAAGGCTTGGGATGGATGTCTCTTTGAAAGCATTAAAATAATTGGATATTGTCCATTTGTTTATTAAAATGGTTTTAAGCATCACTCCACATACACAAAATTTCCAAATTTACATTAGTATTGACAATCACAGGCAGATAAATAAACCTTCAACTATTTTATATCCCCTTGAAAAATAAATAAATTTCATACAACATCATTACACATCAACACCAATGTTTGCCATTACTAAAACTGAGCAAATATGGAAAAGGATGTTCCCAGGGATTTATAACATTGGACGACAAATGTTGACTACAAAAGGAATATCTTAGGTGTAAGGCGTGAAAGAAGCTGTAGAAATTAGTATTGCCTTAAACCAGCCCCCTATTCAGTGGCCCTTTTTTTGTGTCAAGTCAGTACTAATTTCATTCAGTTAATTCCAGTTAAAGCAACAAGGCTTGCGCGGCAAAATGCAAGATTTACCATTTTTAAACCCGCGCATCAACTACTTAAGCTGATATGTTTGGTTCCTTTGCGAGTTGATATGTGAAGTGCATAGCAACACTTTCGTGAGACAACGATAAAACACATCGTGAAAATATCTTGAATTTGCATAAATAATTTTTTTTCCATAAGTTATTCCATTTTTTATGAAGGCCCCTGAATTTTTTAAATTTTTTTTATGCATTTTAGATTTTTTTTTAATTTGAAAAATTTAGATATTGCTTTCTAATAGCTTTTGTTATCAAAATTTGTCTTTATTAAGTATGTAGTTAATGTTCCTTTTCCTTTTACGTATGTTGGTCCGCGACATTCACAATCGTACCCTGCTTCCATTAATGTTGTAGCAGTGTCTTCACTAACCTTAGTTCAAAAATGAAATAAGATTTATTTTACAGTTATTGGGGTCACAAGTTCAACCGTAAGTAGTTTTAAGTTTAAAATAAGCGTTTTAAAAATGTGAGGGAAGTTTTAGCAGAAATTGGAAAGATCAAATGTGGGAGAAAATTACAAATTAAGGGTAGAAAATGTAAAATTAAGAGTAAAAAACACATAACATGAAAGTATATAAAAGGCGAACCTACCTGTATTCGTCCTATGACTCCACAACTGTCCATTCGACTATTACAGAAAATTAAAAATTTAACCATAAACTAAACTCTTAATTCATTTTGATATCCCTAATACCTCGCCACATTGACAGTGTTGCTCCATATATCATACTGCGGCTTCTGCGCTCCAACTACCCCAGCAATTACCGGGCCATGATTAATACCTAATAGCAAATTTGTATTAAGCTGTAATAATTAAAATCTAAAAACGTTACCAATTCTCAAACGGAATCGTTGAAATGAGTCGCGGTTAATCTGATCAAGAACGGTCATGAGTGCAATAGCAAACTCGACTAAGATTACCACGTTGTGATCTTCCCTTGATTTACCCTGAAACATGTAATTAACAATTCATTTGAATATTTTAACTGACAATTAAATAGTACCCCTACCGCCTTGTCAGACGCCTACGGGTGGCATTTAGAAATTAAAAAAATTATATTTTTAATTTAGATGAAAATAAAAACAATCTTACTCCTTTCTTCTCTTTTCCTGGTTGCAGACCAGCTGCGGCCATGTAGGTGCTGCCAATTGTTTTGATTTTCTCCACGCAACTAAATTTGGGTTTCAATAGCAACTAGAGAAAAACAATTAAAAATTGTAAATAAAAACAGGATATTAATATACAAATCTCACCTTATCAAAGTCGCATATAATTTCATTTAGCAGCCTTAAACATTCTAAACCTTGTTTATTGACATCAGTTTCATCATAGAATTCTTTGAAATTAGGAATAGATGCAAACATAACCGCTACACTGGAGTATCTTTCATGATAAAGTGCCTAGTAAAATTTTAATTTTTTTAATATGTATAAAATAAGATAGATTTAAAATAAGATATTTACATCTTTCTTGCGGTTATTAGCTAAAAAATTGTCCGCAACATGTGCTGGAAGAATATTTTCGAGCAGAATTTTGTTGATACCTCTCATGGTTTCTACGTCTTCTTGCTCGACCCGTAGTTTGTTTTTCCACAAGAAATCTGCTCTTGATGAATATTCCGTCTGAAATTATTAGTAGTATTAAAATTCATTGCTTAAAGGGGCAGTACAACCTTCCTGAGGTGAATTTAAAATCAGTCCTCAACATTTAAAGTAACACGGCGAAGAAGGGGTGTGAAAATGAAAATAAAAGAGTGCTGTGTACCCATAAAGTAAAAAAAAAAAAAAAAAAAAAAAAAAAAAAAAAATAGGGATTGCTCGGTGGACTTTGCCTGCACCACAGTGCTGTGAAATGCAGTGGAGCCACTAACTCTTTAACATTTTCAATCTCGTACGGAGACATGTTCCTTCCTTCTTAACTCCGCTCATCACGGTCACTTCATGTATGCCATTGTTTTTGCCACATTTTTGAGTGTTTTATCAATTTATGATTCAAGTACATCCTTTTGTAATTTGATACGCTAATATAAAATTTTATAAATTCACATTCAGAAAGGCTCTACCGTCCCCTTTAATATCGAAACTTCACCTGTCGATCTAAAACGTGTAATGTAATCATTAAAACTATCAAATGTATGATATTCGTAATGAAATCAGGAACAGGATTAAACCTATAAAAAATTTTAAATTAAAAATTTCAACATGAAATTAAAAAAAAAACACCAAAACCAAATAACCTTCAGCCCTATTTTAAAAATCATTGGCCTACCTTATACTTACACAGTTTCAACTGCAAGACCATCATCAGTCACAACAACGTCAACTATTGTTGAATCATCCAATATTAAAAAGGCAAAACTATGACCAAAGATTATCAACGCCATAACAACCAATTTGACCAAAAAATCAATTTTTAGATACACAGACACAGCTGTCAAACTGAGAGCTGAGCTAAAATAATAATACTAAAAAAGAAATAGAAATTAAACTACAAACAAAAAGCAATCTATGAAATACTTACACGAGGAAAGTCGCAACCATCAGTATAATAAACATCCGAAGTAGTGACATTGACAGTTTCATTCCACAATTCTTGCCCAACTGTTTCAACTTGACAGTCCAGCTGAAATGCGCCCCCAGGAGAGAAAATTGAAAATCTTTTCCATGAATGTTTAATGAGTTAATCTCACCGATGAAATAACCGCACAAACAGAAGTCAACGTAATTGACACGAGAAATATTAATATTCTAGTCAAATAATTTTCCTGAACGAAACTGGTAGAACACTGATGACAAACGCTATCCCCATCACCGTTCAAACAACACTTGATGAGAGTAGAGATATAATTAAAATTCATCTGCACTAATTTGCATTAATTATACAGTCTATTTACCGTGCACTTATCCGCCCATGAAACATACAAAAATAATCCTAGTGTAAACAGAGTGGAGATATATGCGCTAAAAAATATTTGACTCCTGGAATTTAAAAAAAAAAGTTATTTTACCACTAATGTTTTTATTTAAAAAGTTAACCACTGCGCGGCGCCACTATACACGCATAAAGTATCTGAACCATGTTCCAAACTGCCAAGTATAATGTTCATAATTTCAATACGTCAAATATGGCGGTGTTAGAACGACATCTGTAGTAGATAATGAGAAAATTTTACCGTTCTTAATATTTTAGAACCATAAAAGGTCGCCTGAGTCTTTCGCTACATCAAAATTACAGAACTTACAATTCAAGTCGCAAAATTGTCAAATAAAAGTGGTGTTCAAACGTGCTCGCAAAATAAAGATAGCAATTCTAAAATAGAAATGATGTACAAAAGTGCTCGCAAAAATTTAGCCTTTCAAAAATCCATAGTTAACATTATTTTGCAACTTGCAAAAGGCGTCGTATGGGTGTTGTAGAGAAGGACTATGAAGAACTAACTTCTTGAACGTTGATTCAACTGATTTGAAAACGCTCAGGATTGACAACAGATGTCACTCTACACCGCCAAAACTGGCAAAAGTCGATTTTAGAAATCACATACAAATAACTGTACAATTTTGTAGTTCTTACCCAATTGCTGCAACCAAAGGCTCCACTATTTTAGTTTGTACATGCGCAGAAAGCAGTTTCAACAAATCTCGAGACTTACTTGGGTAACATAATTCCTTGCATTACAGCCATACAGAGAAAAATAACACACGCACACGTCATATAAAATCGAAAGTGACAATCTGATTGATTTCTGTATTGAATTTCCACTTTGCGGTCGTGGAACCAAAGAAAGAAAGGATTGAGATCTTCGGATTTAAACCAAGTGCTGAAAAAACACAAAAATCAATTCTTATTTCTTTTTATTTACATCCCCCAGAGAGAAAACGAATGCTATAATTAGCCAACACCAACTCTCTACCACCATCGTCTTTTATAAAAATCATTCATTACAATTAAGATTTAGCTGCAACCCACATACGTGACACATAAAAACCAAGTCGCAATTTTATGATAAGACCACCCTACAAGAGTTTACGACATTTTTCTAACCCCCATGCCTAAATAAAGGTTGAATTTATGGTGGGAGACTCTGAGTTTAAAATAAAATTTTTTTTTTAAGTGTAGAAGTAGAAAATATTAATCACCTCGGTTTGAAAAATGACTTCCTGTTCGGCAATAAACTTGATTCAATCATAGATAAACTCTGAAAAAACAAAAAAATTTTAAAGGGGCAATCAACCTTCTCAAATAACATTTTGAATTTGACTATTGATATATAGCAGCACTTAACAATTTTTGATCAATCAATTTATAAACACAAAATTAAAACCCGAAAACATCACTGGTTTTAACTAAAATATTAACGAAACTTCTACACTTTAGAAGTCAGTGCTGCAAATAAGCCAAATAACGTTTTAGCCTATGACTGTAACAACCATCATGTAGTACCTTTCAAGGTGATAAGCGCTGAACTTCCAACCGTACTACTAAACAAAACTAACGTATTAGTCAGAGACACTGCTAATTATGACATAGTAATTTTAAGAACCTAACTGTAAAGTTTAACGTAAATAATGTTGTACAATGTAACAACCGTAAAACAGAATAATGTTGTTACCTGCAACAGTTACCGTAATTAAAATAAGTTACTTGAAACTTAAAAACATATAATATTTTAATTTTTTACATTATAAAAGGTCACTAAAGCTAACATGATTAAAAACTTGGAGTCCTCCCGTTATTATGCATAGATTTTCTAGTCACATGATGTGAATTAACCAATAACACAGACAGCCAAGTTTGGCCACCAATAGAAAAGACATTAAATTGAGAATGTGTTGCATTACTACACTGGTACGGCCACTGGATTCCATACGGCCGTCACATGCAAAATAACAAGATCTCATGATCAAAACGTGCTTCACCGAGAAAATACGAGACATTCCAAAAAAGTATTGGCCTATTGGAGGGAGGGAGGGGGGGGGGGGGACTAATTTCTAAGATTTAATGATCAGTTGTAATTGTAATTGATATATTTACGCCAGGTAGCTGTGACTCGCGTGAAATCAAAAATGACCATTTGGCTGCAATGACTACTTTACATGAATTTTTACTTCCCAGGGTAAACTGACTGCCAATAAAGTAATTCCTAACTATTTAACCACAACAGCCAAAAATTATTTTATTGCTTGCAATCTTAATTTAAGTTTTTATTTCAACTTTCCACATCTTAACCATCATTAAAAGTTACTTGACTGCCTCTTTAATATTCCTTTTCTACAAAAACTTGTTGCACTTATAACTTAATTAGAATGTGCGGTTAAACATGCGCGACTTTAACTCAAATTACCGCTTAATTAGAGCGATTAAGAACATGATACTAATGCAATTAAGAAAAATAGCTCTCAAGATCATTTCCTGAACCCTTTTATTACCAATTTGCTCCGATTCGCCATTATCTAACATCACCAGCATTAATATAAAAACAACGGAAATTAAACCGCCTCGCATTATATTGCAATTGCTGACACAGCTAAACCAACTTCATGAGTAAGCACAAGAAGTGACTTAAGACGCTAGAAATTGAAGCTGTGAAGACGAAAAAAAGGAATTGATTTCTCATTTTGGACACCAGATTTCGATCAGACCCAACTCTAAAATTAGCCTAATTCCAGTGTGCTGGTAGGTGTCCTCGTAATCCGCACGTTTTCATGGTCCCGCAGAGAGCAAATTGCCAATAATAAGTAAAAGTGCAAGTGAAGGTGATAATATCGAAATTTTTAATTTTATATAAAAAAGTTCTATTTAGAGAAGGAGATTTCTATTTTTGGTTGTAGGGGTAAAAACAAGTGAAAAGTCGTTTTACAGCAACCGGTTGAGGTTGCAATCAAGAAATTGGGTGGTTGCAATCAATAAAAGCAAACGATGCAAGTTTGGGGATAAAGGAGGAAGAAAAAGTCACGAAGAGTGTGATGAAAAAGAAAAAAAGAGATTGGCGTTAAGCTGTGAAGACGGTTGGAGCGTCTTAAAAAATCGGGGATAAAAAAAATCTCGTCAATTCTCACGAGATGAGAAAAATGGCCCATGGCGGCTGGGTCTTGTTAAAGGGCTAATGTATTTAAAAGAAATTAAGTGCAATCGGAGGGACGTTTTTGTGTATGGGTTTGAAAAAAAAAATCCGTTAAGCAAAATCGTTACGTTAGAGCGTCATGAATATCGTTAGTATGACAAAAATTTCCTGTCATTATAAATATAAACATTTTTACAAGATTTACAAATCCTAAGGAGATTTTTTTGAAATTTCAAGATACTTTTATTGTCACCCAAAAGATTTAATTAAAACCCTTGCCCGTCAAAACGTTTACGAAACAATTAAACTACAATCTTCAATAACGTAACGCTAAAACTCTCAACAAACTTTAACCAAAACTTGGAGCTCAACTTTAAAAATCCGAAACTCATTAACCGAAATGCATCACCTTGAATATTCAATGTACAGCCATAAACATTAATCTTTCCAACCAAAATTTATCCTCCATATAAAGATGAGACCCTATTTTAAGGGGTTAAGGATATAGAAGAGAATTTTTCTCTTCTAATATTAGAGGTCATAACAAGAGAGTGAGGAAGCTCAATCCACTTTTGATAGCACTCAAGTAAAAAGACAGTATAAGACGAAAATTCCTTACGGTTAATCCAATATTCTTGGCCAAAGTGCTCTCCGTGATGTTAGCAAATGGTTTGTCTGCTCCCCAACACTCCACGTATTTATGCATTTTAAACGCGGAACGGACTTTCTCCCTGCAGCTGCTTCCATCACCAGAAGATTTTACACCATTCAAACCGGGATCATCCTTTTCTTTCGGCTGTGGATATAAACAAAAGTCAATAAAAATTTATAAGCATTTCAAAATTAAAAGAATTATTTGGATTTTTTTTAGAGGGGCAAATTTAAAAAAAGGAAACAAGATGACAACCAGACATGTAAGACTAAAATCAATAGCAAATACAAAGGCACGGTGTTGGACAAAAGATTTTAAATTTTTTGCGCACTCTAACTAATGGATTTTTAGGTTTATTCATTTAAACCGAATGTTTCATCTGCTTTAAGGAATTAATTTCAATTTTCTTTTATGCCTAACAAATCTGGATTAACACTTTTAAAACAAGTCTGCGTTCATTACTTAAATCTAATTTAATATTTTTTTAATTGTAACAGTGAAGCCTGAAGATAAGTTTTATATTTACTTGACTTCTTTTTAGGTATTTTGAATGAAGCCGGTGAAATTCACGGTTATCTTTTGCTTTTAACTTAAGTATTGACAAAATAGCTCCAGTTAAAAGCCTTTGACCCCAAATAACCCGATAACGTTTGTATATTTAAAATAACTAAGTATTGCACGGTTCACACCTAGGTTCGCATTGAAGTAAAGCCAAATGACGCAAAAGAACACTGCATTTTAACTCTTGCGGACCAACTGCGTTTCTCGTAAAGAGCAATTGCTGAGTTCGTGCATGTCTTTCGCGACCCATAATGTAGCAAGATCAGATTATAGAGGCGTGCGAACCCTGGTGGCAGAACTGGACTGCACGCTTCGTATTTACGATCACGTTTTTAGGTCTTTTTCAAACCCTAATGTGAAAGAAGTCGACATAAAGATGGAGAGAAAAAGAGAGAGTAAAATTTGAGTCCTTCCCGCTATTAAATAAATTTTAAGTTTGATTATAAAGTTTAGGTTATGAAAGTCTAATGAGAAAATATCGTAAGCTGTCAACATTCTGATACAAATCTTACTAGAGAGGTTTGATCCACTTAAAATATTAAAAACTTAATACCAAAATACCAACTCTTTAAATATATAATTTCAATTTTTTTGATTAACACTTCAAAAAACAATTATACAATCTTCATATCCAACTCTCAACTTTAACCCATCAATTGTTACCATAGAGGCCCACATATAGCCAGGGCATTTACTCCTCTAATTTCACCATTGACAACAAAATGTGCTCACCACAGCTAAAAGGTGTTGGATGTCACCTTAAGACGTTCATGTTTTTGGCACATCTCCAAATGTTAGGCTCTTCCTCACCTTTTAATCCCATAAAAACCAAAACCTCAAAATCCGAACAGTTTTTTTTTTTTGTCAATGAGAAAATTCAATTCCATTAATCTTGTTGTCAAATTGACACGTAATTACACAAAGACCGCAAATGCCTTAAATTATTGTTCTTCTTTTCAACTTGATAGTCGAGGTGTCAATTTCCAAGCCAATCAAAAGCTGAAAAATGAAACGTTGTGGTTGCGGATTTTTTCTTTGAAACTATTGGAGCGGGAAACACTTGTCAAGTCTTTGTGATGTAAGAAAAGCAGATCGGAAATGAATGAAAAAAAAAAAAAATAAAAAAAAATTTAATTCCGTCCATCACTCACTCGTGCAAAAACAGGCATTTAATGATGGCAACAGTTGGGAAAAGATAAAAAGGCAATTACGTTGTTTAAAAGGGGAAAAAACCTGACTGGGTTAAGGAAAAAAATCCAAATTCAAGCGATAGTAAAGAATTTTTTTATTTAATTAAAATTGTACCAACCTTTGGCGGAATAATGAGATACGTGTCCACTTTGTGGTCCGCTATGTAAACATCTCTGAGGTGACCGTTGCCCGGTTCAACTTCAAATTTGTTATTGAGTTGCATTAGAGTGGCTTCTGTAATGTGAACTCGACTATAGGAAGCAAAAGACGTAGTGAGTAGCAAATAGGATAAATGTTGAGATTCGAAAAGAGATACTGTTCTTGAAAACATGGGGTTACGATTGCACTCAATTACATTCTGCAATTTCTTTTACTTTTACAAATTCTGGTTCTGTTCCTCTTTTGGTTAGTACCACAATGGTCACTAGGGTTTCCCCTCGACCAATAAAAATCAACTGTGAAATTTTTCTAGCCAATCACAGTTAATTTCATTAGTCGAGAACAATCTTTAACATTATAGTGAACTTTGTATAAATTGCCGACAATTAATGCTGGCGTCCATTAGACAGTGACATCGATCTTCTCGACCAATAAAATCCGAGGGTCGTAAAGTTCTGTAGCCAATCACCGCACGAATCGCTAACTTGGTTTATGACCGGCAAAAAAAAAACAAAGATGGCATAACCGTGCTATGATTGGCAAAAATATTTTACAGGGCACAGATTTCATTGGTCAAGAGCACAACCTAGCGGTACCATGCTGCAACAACGCAGTGCCGTATTTATAATATTGCTGAAGTTTCAAACCAGTGAGACTTTTTGCAATATATAATCGCACATTTTTAAACCCATAGATGGCGTTTCACATGTTCAGTTTACGCAAGTCTATAACAACACAATGTGAAGCTGTATAATCTTATTTGTCCTCTTTTGAGTTCCTGCTTTCTCCCCTGCCAACTATAAATATTTACGGAGAAAAAAGAATAAATTGACTCGTGAATTGCCATGTTTTCTTCTCAAAGCAATAAACATTCGCCTCATAACCCCAAAACAAGAGAACCATGACTAATTCACAAGGTTCACCAACAAAATGTTGTTTGTTTCCATAAACTTGTACCAACAAGTACAATTTATTACAGTTAAAGCTAAAGTTCAACTAATCTCTTCTCATAAAAAATGTAGTTTAATTTTTTTCCTCTCATTTTTAAAGTATAAGCTGCCTAATAATTTCACGGTTGATTGCTATGAATAAATTCTCTATCCCCTTCTTGCATTTTCTCACACGCGACTGATTTCTGCCAAATTTCCATTTGAAATCATTATTGCAGAAAAAATTGCACAGCGTGAAATTGATTTTCAAAAATATTGAGTATACAAATAATAATATCTACAAATAAGAGAAATAAGCTTGCATTTCTTAAGCTTAAGTGTCACTTTTGACAGAAGAAGAAAAAAGAAAAGTGGCAGCTTCTTAGAAATTTCTTAAGCCGGTGACTCGTTTCTGGCCGTTTTCAAGAGGGTAAGTCCCTAGATGTAGAGCTTGGAAATTTCCCTAAAATCGGATTACGTCTATGGAGTTATCGCTATAAACAGTGCGCCTTGGGTAATAACGGTCAGATAGGCACAATATACACCACTGCGCAGAGAAATTCTCAAGTGAAGCAGATAATCTGCGCTAAGAAATTTCCAAGTTGAAAATATTTACTGCGGCCTACAGTCCAGTGAAGACTCAAGTCGCATTACTTGTAACTTACTTTAGTCTCAAGTGAATTTACGTTTCGTTTTGAAAGTGTAAGAAACCCATTTCAAGAAACTTTTCATTGTGCAGTGACAATTCAAATTGAAATTTTCATACGGTCCTTTAGACTACCGTAACTAAGTTAAAATTGTTTGTTTATCCTTCGGATTTTTAGTCACCACCTTTTAAAATTTATTGCCTAAACTTACCCAGGGAGTCCACCAGATTCCATATGATTGGCTAAAGTGACATCATCTGACCACACGTCGTACTGCCATTTCCGTAATCCCAAAACACCACACAATACATTTCCAGTGTGAATCCCAATACGCATGTCCACATTAAAGCTGGTCGCTTCTCTCACCACTCTTTAAAAAAAGAAAAGAAATAGATTTAAAAAATACAAAATCATTGAGATTAGTGTAATGTTGAGATGAGAGAAGTTTCATGGTGAGAAGGGCTTAAGTAAGGATCATTTGGGGATTAACAAGAAATGTCCTCTCCTCTAAGCAACAAATGCGCCACATGCTCAGTAAATATTTCAAAAGGTCTTAAGAGGATAGGAAAAGTAGGCTTATCTAACACAAACAACCTGACAAAATAGTGTGGAGCTTCATAGAATTCCAAGTGTAATGCTGTTACATCATTTGAAATGGGAATGAAACAAGCAACTGCAATTCACTTATTTGAAGACATTTCAGCAAGAAAACTACGTTAGCATTTCAAGATGGCATTAGCTAGTTTAAGAGTGTATATTGTACACTTGCAGCTAGCTCCAATAGTAGTAAGTATTTACACTTTGAAAAACTAAACTATAAACTTGTCAAAATAGAGTTAGCTGGTTAACACGTAAATAGTTGCTTTCAAAAAGCTTCAGTATGAGTAAATAGCATAGAAGTAGTTTAAAAACCTACACAAAATTTATAAGTAGATTAACACATGGTCATATTTTGCACCCTTTAAAGGGCAGACAAACTTTTGAAAATATTTTTTGGCAACAGAGAACTTCACTCATCATAAAAAGTTGGTGAAAAGTTTCACTTATATACCTTATAGCTTCTATCATTTCTAACCCCATTCGAACACAGTTATATGCATGACTAGGACGAGACACAGGTAGACCCGAAACACAGTAGTAGCAGTCTCCAAGGATTTTGATTCTCATGCAGTGGTTTTCCTAGACAAACAAAACAAAAAATACATATTTTATTACCTTCGAAATTGCACAAAAATATACTGAATAATAAATATACACCAATCCCGGTTTTCCAATGGGAAATTACAATCTGGCAATCAATAAAAAATCTCTCATTCCCAATTCCATAAAATTTTAAAATGTAGAAAATTAAAAAACAAAACCGTAAAAAAATCTCAGTTCTAAAAACTAAGCCCTCTAGAGATAAAACTCGTCCCAATATTAGAAATAAAAGGTATGCTCTACTATCCCCTTTTGTACAACTCAGCACGACTGACATCTGGTGGAAAGAAATAATAACAGGAACGGAAATAAACCGGTTTTATGGACGGCCATTGTTGGAGTCTTAAATACGTCATTTCCCTTTTACGACCGCGAAATCGACAGCGGAGAAACGGACAAAAAGGGAACGTAGCAAACCAGAAATTGGATTTTCTTCAGGTGGACCTTAAATAGCTAATGGGAACCATTTCTCACTATCATAAAAATGACCGACACCATTTTCCTTCTAATACGACTAACTTTTCAAAAAATAACTTCCATCTATATAAATTTCACACAAAAAAGATAAATGTAAGTCTCTCCAACTTGACAAGTGCCAACTTATTTCATATGTCACTTCTAATTAATCTTTAACATTTTTTTTACAACACTCATATATCACTTGTTACTTTTGAGTTACGGTACCTAACAACGATGGAAAGTAGAGAAAAAACAAAAGAAATATATCTTATCAACAAATTATATATATTACTAAGACATCTCATATATCAAAATATAAAGAACCTAAACCCCAACTTATTCTGAAAGAAAAAAAGCCCAACTTACTTGGGCAATCTGGTCGAAACGTCCAAACAAATCATTCAATGTCGTCACCAAATCTGATGCACTCAGTTGTTCTGACAAAGGGGTGAAATTTACAATATCTGCGTAGAGTATGCTGACAGAATAAAAAAAAAAAAGTTATAACTTACTACAAGTGTTTCTCTAGCAGTAAAATAGGATAAAAGAATGAAGATCTATATATCTTTACTTTTCTACAAACATTTAACTGCAGTTCCCAAAGTTTTTAGTGGGTGTGTGCATTTAATGTTTCGCTGACATGAAAGAAATAGGGTTTAATGGCACCAAGTTAAGTGCACTCGAAATGTCAAAAGCCACAAAGTCAACCGAGTCACGCTTCTGTATTTTAAATAAACAAGTCTAATTTGAAAAATTTGAAGTGTTTTAAAGATATTTGATTAAATAAACTAAATTAGCATGTGATTTTAAAGGGGCAGAGTAGATATAGTGGTTTAGGTAGTATTTATTACAGTTTACCCCTTCTACTGTTACTTGAACTTAATTGTATTTGAGCCTCTATTGCATCTGTGACTTCCACCTATCGTATAATGAATTTTGATTATGTGAACAAAGTACCATTCGTATAACATACTGAAAACACTGAAAAAACGTAATCAATGCTCATTGGATAGTTAGGTATGAAGTTTGGATTTACATCTGCAACTATAAAACTGTCCCAATAAAAAAATTCTTCCATACTCAGATATAATGTTTAGTTGGAACAAATTAAAATGACTAAACTTTTCTTATTTTTTTGGAAGTGTCCAAGATGGAGTCAAGGATTTAACAAAGAGGCCAACTACAAAGCTTCTTTCATAAAGTTTGGACACCGACCTAAGAATACGGAATTTATTGAACAGCAAGTAAGCAAAGATGATGATAATAGCACACTGAAAGGGGTAAATAATGTGTGCGTAGTTATAAATAAAGGATTAGTGACTGCAGCATTAACTAAACCCATTATCGTTGTAGGTTGGAGATTGCAATAAAGCCCTATTACATTACTTATTAACGCAACAGGTTGCAGGTATCAGTACAGAATCATGCATTATTTACATAGAAAATGCTGCATTCATTATTTAAAACGATAATAATCGGGGCATGTAAAGACTAAGACCACCTGTTGCTAGTCTTCAGACACGATCCACATGGCAGGAACAATCATCTTGGAAATTGCTTTTGATGCTTTACAGCGCTTCAACATTTTTAATTTTCTCTTTTCAAACAAGCGCTTTTAATGAATTCGCATTGTAGTTTGATTCTGAGCCAGCAGACAAGTTGTAAGCAGAAGATTAATGCGCGTGAAATTAATCAAACTGAATTAGAGTAATCCTTAAATCAGTTTTAAAACACTTTTTTGTTGTTTCTTTCGTTGCACCTGTTTAGTATTCGCGAGTTGTAATTGGTGCGTGTCAGTCTAATTACTTGCCTGATTAGCTAATTCCAATTACGTGATTAGAATTTACTTTTCTTTTGAAACTCTTTGCAACATTGAGAAATTATTGCAAGTGGTAAGTGACATACCAAGGTAAGACTTTGTTGGCCTTAAAGTTGTGTGTTTAAAGGGGCAGTCAACCGTTTGCGAAAGTGAATTTTAAGTACAGCTTATTATTAATCTGAAAAAACTCAACTTTAACTGAATATGAAAATTTCTTACCTGACATTATTATGTCTTTGCACATAAAGATCATGAAACTGTTGCTTGGTCGCACTAATATTTTCATGACATGCGTGTGCCATCTTTAGCATAATACTTCTCTTCACTTCAGCCGCAATGTAGGCCGGGATAACGCTCAATAAAAGTTGTTCCTAAAGAGAAAAAAAAAATTTTTCACTTTCGAGCCTAACGACGCACGCATGCACGCGTTAATTTAATACGGTCCTTTAAATAAAAGAACGAGCAGTCAATTATCAAAATGATATGCGCGAGTGTTTCAATTTTTTATATCAAGTCAAAAGGTTTTCAAACATTTTCCACCGCATTTTTCTTGCCATTAGTAGTTGTTGGTGGCGGTGTTACGCTTTATTTTTCTTCTTCTTGCCATTACAACAATGCTCTTAACATTATTTTAAAAAGCACTTTACCCCAGAGAGTAATACGAAGTTTAAAGACGGTTATTAACACTTTTACGCAATATGAGAACATTTAAATATTCTAGTTTCGGGGATAGTCTGGATGCGCAATATTAATCCACGTAGTATAAAAAGTTATTTTTAAACTTTAAGTAACAGTGAATGACTAATTGGCTCTACTCTACATTCATATAATGTGAAATATAATGTTGCCTAAAGTTAGGAAACATTTTTCCTATCGGGCATGGGACATATGTAAAATTAAACTAAACTGCACTTGTTTTTGAATCTAGTTATAACTGCTTTCTTAATATTCTTTGGTACGTAATCAACACTTTCACTCACAAAAAAATGTACAACAAAGTCTTTTTTTCTCTTATTAACATAAAATCAACACACGTTGTGCGTTTAATTATCTAACTTACAAATTAACAGCTTGAAAAAAAATATTTCTGAGCTTGTGTAATTAAGAAGTTGTGAAACGTATCTCGTTTAAAAATCAGAAAATGAGAAGAAAAAATACACTTTGTTTACACCTCAGTTGCCTCGTTCAATTTGTGATGTTCCATGTCAAAACATAACCGAAAATTAATTAAAAAATGATAATAACTAGAGTTACCTGCTGTTCTTTTTCACATTCTAACTTCACTCTCGACTCTATACACTTCCTCGTTCCACTAAAACGCCTCCTGTCAGCCAATTCTGACATCTGACGATGATAAAAACCAACCAAATTGGCACACGAGATGAACACCGCGTTGGAAAGGATCTTTAAAAAAGAAAAGAAAAATTACAAATTTAAAAATTCATAAGCAAAATTTTCCAAAACACATTAAATATGAATCAGCCAACTGATTTTTCAAGTTAATCGAAAATATAATAAAAGGAAATATGCCTTGACGAGGTTAAAATAACGAAAACCGTTATCGGTACCTTACGCTACAATCTGATATGAAGAATCCTAACAGGTGATAAAATACGCGTTATTTTTCTATTTTCAATGAAAAATGATAAGCCTTACTTCCAATAAACGTAATGCTTTAACTGATCATCTGAATCTTAAAACCAACACGATTCGACTATGTCTATGTCTATTAATGTATAAATGTACAGATTCATGTGAGTTTTCGGTCTGATTTTGTAATTAAACTTTAATCTACTTAAAATTGCAATCGCATTTGGAGTTAATTTGACAAAACGGCGGAGTCGCTTCAAATGAAGGGCGAAAACCACGCGAGTTAATATTCTTAATCAGCTATACACTTCTTTAATTAGGCCCGGCTTTTTGAAAAATTTACTTCTAATTACTTCGCCCTCAATCTGGTGACAATTGGTTATGATTGCCATTCAAATGAAGTAAGATGAGAATTTTACTCTCGTTATTTTCAATTGCTTCCAACTTTGCGCTTATTTTTGAAGAAACTTTGCAGCTATAAAAATTAAGAACACTCCACGCATGGCTTTTGTTTGATATTCCAAGTGCGGCATAATTACCCCGTTGAATTTCAAATAAAAATTTAAAGTCGGTCTTAGAAGCAGGGACTTTAATATTGTAAGTGTTGAGATAAAGAGAGAGCGAGAGAAAGAGCGAGAGAGAGAGCGAGAGAGAAAAAAAAAAAATCTCATTTTAACATTTTAATTCGCCTTGATTTCATCGTAGACGTAAATCAATTTTTTTATATGTTACATTCGTCCAAACGTTATCCAAAAAAATTTCATTTCAACGTTTTTTTCGAAGTTATTCCCAAAGTTCAGACAAGCAAAATAAAAGGGTTAACTCCGCGCATGCGTAAAAATATTTCTATTTCAAAAAATAACACGTTTAAATCTTGTGGATTTTGAAAATATAGAATCAAAATCAGAAATACTATGTACTCTACCAATAGCCGAGCGCATTATGGTTAGTTGTTCCGTACATTCTAGTTTTGACACCCAAGTTGATCATTTCGGCGTTACACTCAAACCTCTAAACAACAACGGCATTGTATTTGGGGCAAATTTACGCAATTCGTCTAATTTTTAGACGAATTGTTTTTTCTTCTTCTTCTTCTTCTTCTAATTTTTAGCACATGATAACAGCCGAACGAACTTTATTTTTTGATCAATCACTTGTTCAATTTCTAGGCAAAAATTGATCAAGTAAAGACATTTCACTGTGGTTATCTAAATGATCAAGTTCTACTTGATCACTTCAGATGACTACAAATCTGCCGCGCGGCGTCTAACAGCTTTTTAGAATAATAACCAAAAAACACACGCCTAAACAAAATATAATATTCAAAACCAATATAACTCAAAAAAAGTAGTGTTTCATTACAAATTAAAAACAATTTATATTTACCTGGAAAATGAGAACAGGAGATAATTCAGTAGCTAAAGCAGCAGAGACAACGAGATGAACAATTCCGCCGATGCCAGCCATAACAGCCGAGACGAGACGGTTGAAGGCAAGCATCGTATGAGTGACCAGCACCACCCACAAGATTTGGGATGCAGCATCAGTAGGTATAAAAGGCTGGGAACGCGAGAGGGTTACGACTGCAACCACCCCCATCATCACCATCCAAGCAGCCCCAGAAGCAGGTGAAGCTAAACGCTTGAAATTGCCTTCCGCATAACTCACTCCAATCAAAAGGGCAGACAGCAAAGCAATGCCAACGCACAAAGAGCACATTGGTATGAGTGCGTTGTTGAAATCCTAAAAGAAAATAAATAAAATATTCATGTTGCTATTTAATTAAAAGAAAGAGAGAGAGAAAAAGTAAACACAAGCAAAAGTCTTATTTAATTCAGTTTTCTTTCGACAAGTTAGGCCGTTTCGACCATTTGGCGTTTTTACTTACATTCCCTTTGGAGACATTCTCCACGTACTGTTCAGGTGGTTTTAATGTTTAGTCATAAAAATTCCCCTCAAAGAAGGGGAAAAGTAGTACGAAAAGACGAGAGAAAAAGCGACACAAACACAATACTGCAGTCTTAAAGGGGCAGTCAACTCATTTTTATGATCTCCCGGTTGTTGATGTTTTTATTTTTTGATAGTCAAGTGGAAGCTGTAGCTATTCTACATAATAGATGATCTTAAGACAGTTAAAATTGCTAGAGTTTGACGCGATTATTCGATTTTTAGCGATTTGCCATTCAGAGCATCATGTGATTGGCTAAAAAAATTAATCTAGCTAAATTTCATTGGTTAAAAATTTGTGATGTCACATTTTTGAGAAACTACTAAACGTCAGGTAATGTTGGGTTTCTCATCTTTCAGCCGAATGGTGGAATCCACTAACAAGCAAGTCCCACATTAGACTTGCTCTCGCACGTTCACACAGAAAACGAGACTCATTTCGCGTAATTTTACCGGCGGCATTAAGCTTTATTCTTCTTGTCGTTTCTGCTGCTGTGCATATTAAACAGGCTTATTCACAAACTAATAGTATTCTCAACTCAACCTGTCATAAGGAATGACTGTCCCTTTAAACTTTTTTAAAACCACTCATTCACATTATGTTTATAAAACATTTTAACTTAACTTCATATATTATATCAAAATCAATACTTACATTACCGCAGTAAAAGAGAATCCCTAAATAGGCAACTCCATAGCCAATGCTGATGACCAAAGAGGATATAAACAAGGAATGTTTGAGTCTGAGACAGTATTTCCGGTACACATCCTCCAATTCCATTCTCATAGGAACTTCTGTGAAGTAAAAGAAGAAAAAAATATTCCATTACTATTCTGCTTAGAAAAAATTCCGGTCAATTTGCATCAATTTCATTCTCCTTTGCACAAATTGTCATTCCCATTTCACCAAGACCCCTTTTACTAAAGCATTTAATAAAAAAAAATCTAAAATTCCCTCATCTAGGGAGATGCTTGGGTCTTGATCAACATCCACTGTAAAGAGAGAGACGCTATTCAACTGGAGAGATCAATACAAATTCCAAATATGGGCAGTGAATGCAATAAGGGAGCTTGCAGTTTTCCAATTTCACCACTAGTCTTCAATTCAAAAGACATATTGGCTAAGCCTCTGTGACCACCATTATAAATTTACAGTATTTTATATAAAGAGATTTGTCACATTACTCCTCGCATTTGGGCACACATTTTTCAATACATACCTCTCCCCCAACAAAAACTACAAAACTTTAAAATAATCTCTAACCCCCATTATTTATTTACTTTCAACTTCATTAGAGGAAAAAATTATAATTCACGTTAATTTTAATTGCCTCCGTTATTCAAAGGGAGGTTTAGTTATTCCAATTTACACCTGTTTAAACAAGCTAAAATAGAAACGAATTTGTATTCAAAAGAAAACACCCAACGCTTTATTCATCCCAAATGAGAGTTAAAATAGTAACCGTAATTTAATTTCAGTTAGTGAAAGAGTAAAAAAAAAAAAAAAGAGTATTTTCATGTGACACGTTGAATGAACAAAACTCGAGCAAGTTTATATAGCACACTAATGAATCTCAGTTGGAGCGCCATAATGAGTTAGCAGGTCTTCAATTGCAGTTAGCAACTGGCTGTCGTTGTCAATTTCTATTGTCTTAGTACTGATTGTTTGGTGAAAAGACGTGAGTGAACTAACGTCAATCTGTGTTTCCACACATGAAACAATAGTTTGTGTTGTTTAAACGCAACAATAATCAATGTGTTTATTACCTCGGGGCATAATTATAATATGTTATCATTGAAATTCCGTCTCGCGTTGTATTATTTGTCCTCGTGCTAGTTTTGAATTCAATTAATTAGTAGGATCGTTAAAGGTTAATGAATCAGTAAGTTATATTCCAAAGTATTCAATGCTACCAGATTTTGAGAACCGTACTAACGGTATTATCTATGCTCAACAAATTATTACAAATTGACCATCGCCTTCAGGTGAGACATGTGGAACAGACAGACGCAGCTGGACACCAGATGTTAACCTAGCAATTTACTCCAGATTTTACCATTTGGCTTAACTTCCAATATTAATATCCCAAGTAGAAGGAAACAGAGTGGAGTTCCAATAACTCTTGAAACGATTTGGTGACAATCTTACAATTGATTTGGAATGGGTTAAACAAGAATAAGGCAAATCTTGACGTGTAATATGAACTTAGGGATATGGACAATTCCATATCACTGCTACGAATTGAATTGATTTCGTCTTAAATGATATTCTTCTTTTGCATCCTTTTTGATTCCAGACTTTGTCCCCTTACAAAGCCCAGCTTATTTAGCTCAATTTACAATTTCCTGTTTATATTATGATTAAACCTACGTATTTGAAACACATCCTATTTATATTTGCGCCTAGTCGTCACTATTTAAAACTTTCTCTTTTCAATGTAACAACTATCCAAATAACTCCAACGTCACATTTTCCACAACTAAAAAACGTTGCACTAAACTTTTAAGTCTATGCGAGGAGAAAAACAAACACCTGTGACTCTTTTCCTCCGTCTCCAATCTTGATTATGCATCCAAAAAGCACTTAAGATGTCACTTAAAGAACTTCACCAACTACCTCATTCCAGTTCCCCAGTATTCACAAATAGAGACAACTTTTCATTCCTACCTAAAACGCATCTACTCGTAATATCACCCAAGAGACAAAAAAAAAAAGGAAAGAAAAAGCATCAAATCACATCTTACAATTTCCCCGTGAGAAAAGCGACACCTGAGGTCATTTATTTGCATGAATCCCCACTAATCATTCCTTAAGGCTGCATGCAACTTAATCTACCCCATAAATAATTAGATGTGTTTTCACTCTCTTTTATCCTCCCCTAGAGTCACTGGGGGAAAGGGGATTAGTTGTTGTTGTACAAGTTAAAGTTGCTGAGTGAGCATATAAATATTTGAAATCTAATTTTCCTCCTTGTACACACTCTTAATGGAAGGGGCATCCATCGATATCTGTAATAAAGTGCAGGGGTTAATAATTTATAGATGTCAGTCTTTTAATAAATGATGATTACGCTACCAAAGGCGACGGGGCAAAAATAAATATTTGCTGCTTTTTTTTTTATTTCGTTAAGGAAATGTCATTTAGGACTTTAGTGACAGATTTTAGAAGATAATAAAAAAAAATTCTTTTTATATAAGTTGTGATTGATTTTTGTCATGGGAAAATTGTTTTCTCTGAAAAACTTCTCCCTACAACTTTGCTGCCTTGTTAAACTTTTTTTTTTCTTCTCATTTTTTTTTTTTCTTTTCTAGTACTAGGACCAATTTCTTTGAAACTCGTGAAAAAGCAATGGTGAAATTAAAAGAAATTCCCTCACATCTGAGCCATTGTGTAGTTCACATGACTGTCTCTAGGGGGATGGGATATGAAAAGAGAATGATGAAATGCCTCTTATAACTCTCGTCTTAAAAATCCGCATTTTAGAAAGCGGATATTTCTTTGAGGATTAAATTTAATAAAATTTTTAAAGATATTTCTATAGATAGCTAAAATTACATTTTATATACTTTTAAATGCAAGAATGCTTATGGAACTTCATTTCCTCATTTTTTTTTTTTTTTAGATGGGTTCAGTTTTATTTTTGTGATTTCTTTCCCGTTCTCTTGTGTCAAAAAAATGTTAAGAGATGACAAGATCTTATTTTGTGGTCCGGAGCAAAAACCCAATCATATCTTTGTTCTTTTCTGTAGAGTTGAAAAAAAAAAAAAGAGAAGAAAAAAAAAGGAAGAATACAATTCAATTTTCATTCGTCATAAAGAGGATTGTCTTTTGGTGTACGTAAGACCCAGTAGCATGAGCCTGAAGCATGAGGTAGAACGGAATGAAATTTGATGGCAAAAAAATTGAAAAATAATAAGCGTGTGATTTTCAATGTTTTTCAATTTACTTGTCTCAATTTAATCAAAATCGAAAATTTTTTAATTAAAAGCGTCTAGAGTAGTGTTTAAAATGTCCAATTTTAAAAGTTTGTTTAATGCGGCGAAAATTGGAAAACATTTCAACCATTTCAATTTTGCCCGTTGCAGATTTTAATCGTCTCTGCGAATTGCATCGTTTCATCACGCGTAAAATAACGTCTATTCAGCATTAAAATAGACGTGAAATTTTTGATCTGATTTCTTCTTCGCCAACAAGGAAATGTCTGCGCTTGTCAAAATATCCAAGCACATGCCAACGCCACCTGTTGCCTTTGAGGGCAATAGGGGAGCAAATTCTTGTTCAAAATGACTCCCTTGACAGCTTATTAGAGTTGCTACCGCCCGCTATCCAACATAAATAGACTCAAGTACGTGATTGGCCCTAGTAATAGAAACAAGTTTCACCTTAAAGAGGTTATCGCACCACACCTAATTTTGGTTTAAATAGTTAAGAGTTCACATAGTCTTCATGTCTTTAAGGCACAAACTAAACAAATTACACTGCGCATGTTGTTCACATTACTCTACTGTACTGCTATCCCCCATGAACTGTTATTCATTAAATTAAAGTTTAGATTATGTTCACAATCCAAAATTATGATGTATTGTGAGCCGGAATCACAATGAAATTGGTTGTACAGGAAGATTCTTACGTGTGTTCACACTAAACTTAAAGCAAGTTAAGTTGAAGTGAACTTGAAGTGATGGTGATACATTGTGGGATTAAGGCATACTTAAATAAACATGTGATTTAAACTCGCCTATCAGAGTATGTGATCAGGAATACGCTAAGGAATCGGGTGTATTCCTTACTTGATTAATTGGACTAATCACAGTTCACACATTGTTAAATGTAAATAACTCTTGAAACCTCCTTTACAATTTCTAAAGATTAGTTTGTTTACTGAACTTTGTGGCTCTCAGTGATGTATCCTACAATGTACTACGAGCAACGTTACAACCATGATAGAATTTTTAAACGGTTCTAAGGATTTTGATGAAAATGGGGGAATGTACAGTTTTTGCCGGTAGAAAATGATTCATGTAGGTCCCAATTTTAGGAAAATTCATTTATGATGGCTATTAAACAATTTTATGGCACCAATAGTGCAACAATCACACAGGCCCACTTGACTTGACGTGATAATGTTTGAAATTCTTGAAAGTGAAAGAATTTATGAGAAATATACGCATTACATCAAATCAAATCACCATGTTGAAATAACAAACCGTCCCCAGGTACTTGCTTATAACCTAAGCCATATAACTGAGTTTGGGTTCAGCTTGTAACTTATATGTCAAACCATCGTAGAGGGATGGGGTTTTTACGAGATTTGCAATGGAGAATACACCACTCAATGAAACAGTGGTTGGCCATTAAAATACATCTAGTACTGAAATAAAGTGCAGAATTTAGTCCTTTCAATGGGGCGATGTCGCTTCGGCAGTTCTAATAATGGCCGCAGTATTCTAATAATGGTGGCGCATCGGTACTGCCAGATGGAACCGAAAATGAATTCCATCCGTAGTATCGACGCGCCACCATTATTACAACTGCGGCCATTATTAGAATTGCCGAAACGACATCTCCCCATTGTTACACGTTAGTCGAATATTGCAAATTCTATACTATAATAAACGACTCGAACGATTCTCATTAAAATGTAGGAATGTATTAGTCATGGGGTATTATGTATTATGTATTAGTCATTAGAAACGATTCGTGAGGCTCCCAATTCCCTGAAAACTCGTCCTGGGGGTTAAATGATCCCTTTTTCGCAATAAGCGCAATATTGACATAACGCGACACTACAATGAAACAATGCGGTGCTCTTATTGTTTGAAATAATAAGTCAGTTGCATGTTGAAAAACAAAAACCATTGGGCCAGAAATCAAAGTTTCTTGTTCCCGATTAGCCTAATAAATAAGGCTTACCAAGATTAAGGTTACAACAAATGATGAACATTCACGGACAATTTTGTTAATTTAAGAAGATGGAATTAAATTATTGCACTTGATTACTATTTTAAGCAATCGAGTGGGACTGAATTGCCGCTTCGGTTTCAGCATAATCTTAAAAATTGAAAATTCTTAAAGCCATGAAAATTATGAAAACCCCAAGCATCATCCAACTAATTAACTATCAGATGAACAGGAAGCCATTTTCGGACAAAAAATAATGGACGAAATACATAGTAACAACAAGACAGTACGACTCAATTGAAATACTGTTATTGATGCTATAAAACAATTGCTTGCATCAAATGTACACATTACATCAAACCAACTTACGCATATCACTAACCGAGAGCAGCTCGATCCCCAGGTACTTATAAACAGAAATGAAATCTTTATGCTTTCAACAGATTAACAATTTTACTAGTTCAAAGCACCCATTTCATCATACACACATCATTAAAGGAACTATTTTTCAACAAAAGCAAAAGTACTACTGTACAAATCCAATAAAAACTTGATTCATACACATAAGAAATATGTTACAATAGCTAAAGAATCTTACCTTTATCTACCTGAATCTAACATTTCTCTTCCTCTAAGCAGACATTCGCTTTTTGTTGAAAAAAGATTTCTATGAAATGAAAAATTCCATACATTTTTCAAAACGGTTTAAGATATCCGCCTGTTGCTTAATGGAATGCATTTTTTTCCAATAATAGATTTTTCTTTATGTAAGTTGTGGATTACAAAAAAAAA
This sequence comes from Pachymerium ferrugineum, assembly GCA_034686365.1. Classification (NCBI taxonomy): domain Eukaryota; kingdom Metazoa; phylum Arthropoda; class Chilopoda; order Geophilomorpha; family Geophilidae; genus Pachymerium; species Pachymerium ferrugineum. The sequence goes on along the minus strand of JAQGAS010000467.1, from coordinate 17,708 downwards.
AGTTTTTCAAAAAAAAATTAACTCACTCGGTTGTTCCTTGAAGCGCAGTTTAGGCTAACAAACCTGGTAAAACGCATTCATTATTCGTTTTGAAGTTCTTTCTTCAAATATTCATGAATTTGGCAAACCCAAACAACTTAAAGGCGTTCGAGTCATGTCTAAAGAGACTCGGCATGCAAGAGAGCGCCGGATAAAGCACGCCCTCTCTCGACAGTTCGAGTGGGAAAATATAAGTAGATTCGCTTTTGTACGCTGAGAATCCAACCAAGCGTGAATGATATACGACCATGTCGCACTTTTCCACTAGATGGCGTGACAGATAAAATTGGACAATTCAAATTAGGAGAAAAAATAATCTAAATGCAGATTAATTTTACCCTTCTTCATTTTTTTTTCCTCTACAGAAGACTATTTACAGTTCTCATTTTCTAACCTGTTGATTTGCTACACTTATGACCTTTGTGTGCCCCGCAGTGGGAAACAATTGTATTAAATTGTACATTAAATTAAAAATTAAGGAACATTTTTCTTCTGGATAATCCCTTGTAAAAATATTATGTACGGATTTTTAAAGGTTGTACGTATATTAGAATGTTTTATACACAACGCATTCTTCTGCAGGTTAAAAAATTAGTCCCTAGTCAACAGTAGTGCTGTAACGCAATTGTACTTTCGCACAATTACAACTGGCTAATTTATTTTTCTTATTCCCCTAGAAAAGTATTTGGCTTTTGCTGATGTACATCGACGCGACAACTTTATGCAACAATGATAAATTCATTAGTGCATAGTTTGTTGGGCTAGACCTCTCGTGGTGTGATTCTAATAACCGCTGGAAACAGTACAACTTATAATATTTTTCCGCAAAATGGCCAGTAAAGAGAAGTTACTTCCAACCTGTTGATTTTAACATATAGTTCTGCTTTTCTTGGAATGTCCATAACTCTTTAAATGCAGTATTGAACTTCACTTAAAATAGAGATTTCATCTAAGAATTGATTTTGCATTTTCCCACCACTTATTGCATATATTTTATTTACAGTGTTAAGTCACCCTTACCCTCCATTACTCGATGCTAAAACCGAAGGAGAAGTGCGTACAAAAAGTAGGCTTATCCCCTTTAAGAAAATGTGATGTAAGAAAAATTAACGGTAATAAATCTTCAACTTTTACCCAAATAAATAGCACAGCCATCAGTGCATTTACAAGGCCGAAAAAAAAATCCACTTTAACATTTAAGATGTCAACAAAATCAAAATTAAGTTGACATTTACTCTAGTTAGATCTTATTGTCTTAGCAGTAATTGCTTCTTGATTGTAATTCCGTAAAAGTAATAATGTTATTGCTTTCACTCGTCTTCTGGTAGGGAAGGAAGAATAATCATTACAACAGTTGGAAAAATATTAAATTTTTTTTAACTCAAATGGCTGAACGACATGCAAACCGAAACGTGTAGCTTCAATTTGAAATATTTTTAGCTCTCAAGCCCAGCCTGAATAGCTCGCTATACCTATTATGCAGAATGAAGAAGTAGCAAACATTGAACACCTGAGAACTTGTTCTTTGGCGCATGTGTGTGTGTGTGCAGCTGCCATGGTTAGGGAATCATCAAATTGCAGCCGCGGATCACGTCTACCTCTAATTCCCTCCTACTTTTCAAATCATTTTTCTATTGTGCGCTTCAAAAAGCTGGAAAAATTGAGCAAAATGAAATGTTGTAAAAAAAAAAAAAACTTTAGGCAAAATCCATTTTCAAAATCCTTCCACAATCTTTTAGAATTTTTCGAACATGAGACTAAAAATACCGTAATATTTAATCTGGATGAGTAGGGCTGCTAAAAAAAAAAAGAGTCAATGTTTGCTCAATTTGTCACTAGGCGGCATTATCGACACGTAGTGAGCGTCATTGTTTAACTTAAGATTATGATAGAAATCGTTCCAATTACGCACAAGTTCAAAATTATTAACCGAAAATGTTGCTTATATAGACAAGACCCAATTTGTCACCAACTTGTCAAAAATATTGATTGCCCCTTTAATGTGGTTTGCAGCATGTAAGAGTAAGCTGTTACATCATTTTTTTTTTTTTTTGGTTTCAAAAAATGATTTTTTATCTAGACGTGTTTCTACCGCCGCCTAGTGGTAAAATGCAAAAGCAACCCCATCCTTTTAACAAAATTACGTAGTAAGAATTGCTTTTATCACACGATCTAATTGAGCTACACGTTTTGATTAATGATTTGTCATCTAATACGCAGTTGGTAATTAAAACCTGCGGTTCAACTTTACAAACCAGAAAAAAAATCAATTCAATCATTTTTCCAATTTCTCAATCAACTAGATGAACTAGTAAAACATTATCCATTTTTCCCAATTAAAAAAAAAAAAAACTGGAATCAAACTTTCACTTTCATTAATAACGAAAAATAAAAAATATCGAACATCAGAAGGAAAAAGATGTATTATTCAGCACAAACATTCATTTGTGGAACCCATTGCCGTTTGGTTAATGGAATTATGATAGAAAAAACCTTGAATTGGTAGATTGAGAAGGAGCGGATCACTTCTTTTTCCCCTCAAAATAGGGTTAACTCCTAAGACTAAGCTAGCAACCCTTCAAATGGAATTACTAGGGGTCAACCTCACTGCGCGTGTCAGCCTGGCAAAGCACAACTTGAATAGCAGTGGCAAATACCAGCTTGAAAACGTGTACAAACTCCACAAAACCTACAACATAAAAAATTCCCAAACTTTTTTTTTTTTAAAAGTGGTCTTACAGACTAATCTGCGAGAAAAGGACAATAATGCACCCTTCCCTCTAAACTCTTCCAAAATGAATATTCATTCAATGTTTGCTACTTCTTCATTCTGCATAATAGGTATAGCCAAATGCGTTTACTCGACTTGGTCTTCAGACAATTTTCAAACCCATGCAAGACGTCACCGAAGGAAATCAAAGTGTCGCCAACTGATGGCCATTTGTTACCCAAAAATACAAATAAAACTGTCACAATACTCGAGATTTGATGACGCAATGCCCAACAAGATCTTAACCAATTGCAGGGCTCGCCAGAACCTCACAGCTTTACGGTTTTGCCGGAGTGTTTTCACTTTGCCGTGAGGTGAGACGGCATTTCGCCGTCAGATGACGGTTGTCAACTGCACATTGAAATGTTAGCGGTTTGACTCGGGACCGTTCTATTAAACGTAATTTTAATTCTCGTGGCAATTTGCTGCACAAAATTGTATTTGGCGAGTCCTGCAATTGTAATCTAAATAAAAACAGTTATTTTTATTGTACTAGGAATCCACTCTTTGCATCAACAAGAAAACCAGTTTACAAAACGTTCATTTCCTTTGATGACGCAATACACTGGTTGAAGAAATGGCGTAAAAAAGAAATGTCAACATTGCTGACTAAGAAAATATAACCAAGTTTACATTTTCACTTTTCACCAGACGCCATAGTAATCTTTCGTGACGTCAAGTACAAATTTGATAAAATGGAGGACGAAGAGTCGATTGAACATTTAAAATAAAGCGTTTTTATAAGTACGTGAAAGTTAGAAAGTATTACGTTTGACCCCACTCTTTTACCCCCAGTTAATTTTGCTACACTCCTTACTTTAACAAAAGTATTCATAAATAAATAACTCAACTCCCACTCACATATTACACATAAATATTTAACCTTATGACATTAACCTTATTTTAATATTTATAAACCCCTGAACAAATAAATAATTTTACCCAACAGTAGATAAACATTGCGTAAAAATAACTCACGAATTTCTACGAATTTCTATGCTATCTCTAGTAAAGGGTCACTCCTTACATTTTTGGATTAGAGCCAAATCATAGTCCAATTAAAAATGTGTATAATTTCTCTTTTATGGGGTAGGAACTCCCATCCTCATTTCCTTCACTTTTTAATCTCTTTCAGAGGAATAATTAAAAGAGAACTAAAAAAAAAAACGTGTTTCACATCAATTAAAAATATTTGTTTTGGTTCAATGCCAAAAGTTAAGGAAAGTGAGTCAAGAGTCCGTTGTCAGTACCATCCTTGAAGAACCACGATTAAACAGAAAAAATTAAACCGCTTGGGGGTTGAGTGAGTGACACTACCCCTACGACAGTCATTGTCTGCACAGATTTCTAATACAGGTCCCTGTCGTTTTTTTTTTTTTTTTTTTTTTTTCAGCCTTTGGGCCAAAGAAAATGTTCGTGCAATCGATGACCGGTCGAGGGTATAAATTATTTTAAAGGAGCATTCAACTTTTCTTGAGAAAATATTGGAGTTGATTGCCCCTTTAAGAATTATGATGTTAGGGATCTAAAGTTATGAGATGAATTGGTTCATGGAATTATTGTGTATGAATGGCTTAGTCCAATTTTTAAAACAGTGGGAAAAGAGGCGATTCATCGAATCGTTACTAAATTACACTCATTATCTGCAAATCATCCGGATTTGAAATTTATCGCGTTACCTATTTTGATACACGAATAAATTATTGCACTAAATTTAATAAGCAATCAATCTGTAATATCCAGGCCTTTTCACTTTGATTTGAAAGTTCCCATTTTTTTTTAGCTTATATTTAGTTAACTAATATTATCCAATTGTAATATATAAAAGAAAAATAGGTGGCGCTCTTCCTTAGTTCGAACTGTACACAATTTACTACGTTATTTGTAATACTAATTAGTTAGAGTCTCAAGTGTAATACCATTCAGTCACAACAGCCTAAGTAAATTCTAAGAACACAGTCGACGAAGACAACAGGGCATTTAGTAAGAGTGACAGTTACTCTTTTGGAATCACTAGTTATAGACAGGTCATGATCACAAAAATGTCAATAAAGATATGTGGCTAATTATAACGTTTCTTATACGGCTCTCAACTTGTCTTTGTTTATTCCGTGTATCAAATGATACAATTGCAGATAGGTTTATTAATTGACATTTATTTATGACAAGTAATGTTGATGAGTATGATCCAGATTAAAAATCGACTTTAAAAAATGGGTTGATTGTCCCTTTTATTTTATTCAATAGTAGTAGTTGTTAGTTGATCATATTGGTGTTTCTTGTTACAATAATGTTTACCATTCTTCTGCAAGACTGAAGCAATACTGCTCATATTACTATTTCCGCAGTGCACTAAGTAAAACAGCCATTGGCACCGGCATCTCAAATATCACGATCAACAAGTGAGTGTCTTCTCGGTGGCCCGTACTTAATTTGAGTTTTGAATTTCGTTTTTATATTGACGTTTAGTATGTATTTAGTGTTAGGTGGGTTGTCTTGTGATCGTAGTAGCCACTGGCAACAATAAACCCCATTTCTTTTTTGACGTCACTACACAAACTATCACTGGGTACCAGTATATTCAGTCACGAGTCAATTTACAACTGCATGCAGCATTCTAATCGGCTTTGTTTGCATTGATCTTATGAACCAATGGGAACTATCTGACTTAATGGGTATCCATTTGTTTTTGAAAAATTTAAAAATCAATGCAATACTTTTACTGACATACGATACTTGAACATAAAGTCAATAAAAATGTCCTCAATTTTCTATTTTTCACTTTATTTAAAGACTTCAACACATTAAATCTCACAATGCCAACAGCTTACAAACACAATCTCATTCAACACCATGTCATTACACCAATTTGACTACACAACACACCAAAATGTTAATCGAGTTATTAAAAATTAAACAACCATACAGAACCACCAAATCGATTTCCAAGACACGTGTACTTAAAATGAAAACATTCCTAACCAAAATAAAAATTTATTACCTCCCCAATTTTTTTTATAAAATAAATAAACTTATAACGACAGATTTATCCCCCTCTATACTTCTCACTCCCAGGCGTACATAATTCTAACTTATCACTTTATTTTTTTCTTTCTTAGCTTTCAAAGGGATTTTAAAAAAGTGAAAATTTATAAGGAATAAACAAGAGAAGCAAGATTCACTCCACCCTAGAGAAACTTCCCCGATTTGCAACAAGATAAACCGCCTTGCAATGTGAATAAACAAAATGTATATCAAACGAGTGAGAAATCCCGACAATTTATCAGCTACCAAATGTTTATCTCAAGAGTAACATCTAAATCATACAGAGATTTAAAATTAGAACTTGAAAACACTAACTGTATACATTCTCATCTTCTTCTTTAAACATTTATATTTCTGCATTACTCGTCATAAACGTAGACATGGAAAAATCCCGTTAAGTCTGTAACATGGTCTGCCCCACGTAATAATTTAAAAGATTGAAAAAGATTCTGTTAAGTAGACTAAAAATATCCGTGCATTTTTTTTTATCTTATTACAATTCTTTAATACTCTGAAACAACTGTCTGTAAGAGAAGAAATCCCTGCAAATATTGGAGCAGATGTGAAAAGGTAAAAATCGAAGGCCTGTTAAACGTATTGATTCGCCTTCTCTTGGCCATACGAGTTCATCACTTTGTAAATTGCAATGTTTAAAGTGGGGAAAAAGAAAATTCAAAACTGTTTCACTAAAATAACCAGGAAGAGTAATTTATGCTGATTTACTCGTGTTAAGTTTTAAATTAAAATTGTTAAAAGTGAAAATATATAATATATTAGCCCGTCTTGTAATTCTACATACAGTATAAACTTGGCAGTTTCTTCTCTTCGATTTATAAATTATAATTATATATTATGCCTTGTTTATACCACAGGTGTACTGTGCGTTCATATTGCAAACAAGTGCAAAGACGTACGGGGGTAGGAAATTGAAATTGGATTTAAAAAAATCAAAGTACTTTCGGGAAAATAGTTTTTGGTTTTACTGGAGTAGGAATGGCACAGCGCCCTCTACTTAGAAAATTGTCCCATATTTGCGCCACTTCCAACAGTGCGTCATTCTTCAGTGCGCCAGGTTTGCTTTATTTCAAATACGAACATATGAAGGTGGTTTTAGAGAGTTGAAATATCGTGTATACTAAAACTTACACAGCAATTAGCTGTGTAAGTAGCAATCCGTCCAACCATGTCACATCACTTTCTTTACTGTATTGTACTTCGTCTTACACAAACCCAACTGCGAACTCCATACCGTTCCTTAAACAAACAAAATCTCTTTCATTTAATTCCAAAGAGTCCAAATCTCTCAAACCATTTTCCTCAGGACGAAGAAAAGAAGATTTACTTTGACAGGCGCTTCAAAGTACTTCAATTAACAAAAAACTTATAACAAAAAATGAAATCTCTTTAACTCACATTTTCTCCATTCACCTTCATTCCAGCAAAATATAAAAAAAAAACATTTCATCTCTACGCACGTCTTTCCCCACACCCTACATCTCCAACATACAAATCGTTTAACCTGCTTACAAATTAAAAACATTTCCTCCCTTTTGATTCACCATGCGCTTTAAGTCTCTTCTGCAATTAATTGTGCGGCATTTAATCAAAAGCTAGGTGAGTGTTTCATGTGTGAACTGACCAGTAAGCCAATAAAAGCCTATTAATGCTTCGGCACTGCGACGCTGGGGGGCGTCACGGTTGAGGAGAGCAACAGATTAATTTACATTCTCCTCTCTATAGTCCCCATGTGACTGCTCTACCTGCTTCTGGCCATTCGTTTCATCTTTGTTACAAGGACCAAAACCCAACTATGCGCGTGCGCAATGCCGAATTAAAGCAGCAAATAGTTTTTCTTCCCGTTGCTCTGCAAGTGAAATGTGTCTGCAGAGTTTTTAATTAGTTTCTAACCTGTTGCAGCAAAATTAATATCTCAGGTAGTTTGTCCATTCTTTTCTACATGTCCTCCCTCCCCTAAGATATTTACATAAACTAATTAAATTCAGTTAAATTATTGTCCCCAATTTAATTTTGTCTTTTCTCTCAACCTCAGGACCAAGTTGAAGTATAAATCACTGGAAGCAGCAATGTTATCAGCAATGAAATTGAAAAAAAGAAAAAGTAGAGGGGTTCTTTTAACGGGGTTTAAAATTTATATCGTTTTGTATGTGATAAAACAAAACGCCTTCAAGGTTGTACATCTTTTGACCGATACTCAATATCTGGCATTTTGAGTGACAGTCAAAACTTGAAGTACATTAAGTAGGTTTGTGTCTCCTAAGGGAAAACCAGAAATAAGTAAAGGTATAAAATAGAAAAAGGTTGGGGGATAAATTTTCACTTCAAAGTCATTCAATATCCAGGATTCGTAACGAACTAAGATTAGATTACTTTGAATATGAAATTTCAGCTTTTAAAAATATTCCTAACATTTCTTTAATATAAACAACTAAACAAGCGTTCATTCTTTACTGAGATCTCCAGAAGTTACAAGGTTTTCTTTTTGGTTGCGTCATTGTGTGTTATTCTACTGCTCCTGCTTTGCTTTAGATTTTTAGGTAAACACTTATTACCAACCTTATTATGGAAATAATAAGAATATGTAATCATGGTCTGTGGAAAAATGCAACACGTCTTCAGAAAAAGTAACTAGTTATTGTATAACATATAAGCACTGAAACACTTTCTTTTTATTAAAGCACGATCCATTAGGTGGTATGAATAAACAAAACAAAAGCTTTCAGTTCAAACATTGGAACTAAATGCCAGTTGAATGCATGTTTACCCATATTTTTTTTGCTTCAAAATTCCCATTTTATTCATTCTCCTGAATATAAGTTAGCTTTTGCTTATTGTCAACCTATACACTATAGTTTATGTATTATGCCTAAACCAATGGCCATCACTGTCAACGTTGCAGCTATTACGCGTACAAGTTAAGCTCTCAATTTGAAACTACATTAGTTACACTAGTCACGTTATATTATATATCAGTTACCACTCTATATCAAAGGATCTACTTAAGAGACCGCATATTTTCTGTAACACGTTTTTCTTTGATCAACTATGTCGAGACTTGTCACTTTGCTTCTGGTTGATGGGTGGTTTTTAGAAAAAATGACGTACAACTTCTTCCAGCCTAAACCAACAGCAGCGCACCTTTTGAACAGTGGTGGTTTTCAAAGACTCGCACTACAACCTAAAACTATTAATAGCCCCCAACTTGCTAAGCTTGCCTTGCTCCCTAACACTTTATTTGGAAACGCAATGGTTATGAATATGGTAACATCTCTTGTACCATAAAAACCGACTTCCATACTGCTACTGCTATCATTATCACAATAATTCATATTAGTAGTAATGTACAGGTTAAAGATCCACAATGTGCCCAATTTGATTAGTCTACATAAATTGTGGCGTACAACTCACCGTTCTCAATAAAAGTTACATTCACTTTCCCAAAATCTAAAGATTTGTCAACCTATTTTCCAGTTGTCTCACGAAACACAAATACCAAAAAGAGAATTAATTCCAACGTCCCCGACGTTTCCAATCTCGTTAACACCTAGTCAAAGGAGTTCGTTCTATTAGTACAACTCTCTTGGGAGAGAAGGTTCAACTTAGGAAAACCGTTAACTTTGCTACAAATTCAATTTCTCTCCTCGCAATTAATTAATTTTTAAAGGTAAAAACATCAAAAACTTTTTCCTACCTCCATCAAAATTTCATGCTTTATTTTTCTACTAATAATTTCCTTCCCCCTACAAGAAAAAAACTTTCAACTCCTCTTACTTAAATCAATTCTTTCAACAAAAAGAAAGAAATCTCAAGTTTGTTCCTTATAAGGGATAAGAAAGTGATATAAAAATAGACTGAAGCAATCAACAGGAAATATGATTATATATCAAAAGAAAAGACATATTGTAAGCGGATATGTGAACTCATCGTTTTTATGTTGTAGGAGCGAAAAAAAAATTACAACCATCAACAAGAGTTTCTCGTTTCAAATGAGGGGTAATAAAATCATCATCAAAATCTTAAGGAATTCAACTTAAGTCTGTTGTGACATAAAGAAATTCTTTTCTACTTGTAGTTTAAGGTCAATTCATATTCAAATCAGGCGTTTTAGCGTGCTACTTACACGTGAAGAGAATATTTAGAAATACCCGGATGACAACACCATTACGCCCCTGGCGGGTAAATTGTGAAACTGATATCATCAAAAGCCGCTATAAACCTGTTTTTGGTCATAAAATGGTTGTAAAAATTACCGACAAGACAAAATAATAACCTATTAATTGAGAATAAACAGTTTGTTCGGTGAGATTGGAGGGAAAATTACGTTTTAGTTGACGTCATTTAACTTAATTTCCTGTTTTTTTTTTTAGGAGTCGTCGTGTGAATAGTGAGGTAAAGTATAAAACACTCGTTTCTTTTGATGAATAATTATACAAAGTAACTTTTTGTCATGTGTTTTAGTGATCTTAAACAGCAACTTAAATTACATATAAAAATAAACTTACTTTTTGTCTTCTCTAATCATATGTCATGTGCCATTATAGGGTTGCAGCTGTAGGAAAGAATCACGAGCAGCTTGGAGGCGCCTCTGCCGCCAATTGACTGTACTAGGGTTGCACATAGGCATTTGAGCGAGAGACGAGTCCAATGCAAATACCGGGGAAGATAGACGAGGGGATGAAAACTCTCCGGCTGAAGTTGATTCTGGAAATAAATATTCCAAGAAAGTGAATAAAATTTTTAATACATTTTTTCCATTGGAAAAAAAAAAAAAAAATCAATTTTTAGATTTTAAATGAACTGGAAGAGAACAAAATTAGATAAACACAAATTTTAAAGTGATTAAACTTTTAAATATATTTAAATCAAAAATAAGTTAAAGATGAATGTGTTTTTGTTCGTAAAGAGAATATTATTAGTGTAATGAATACTAGTTTTAGACTGGCAGACTGCATTTGAATTTAAGCGTCTGCCCGATGTTGACTTAGCGTATTCTGGAATGAATTGTAACACCTGCTTGCGTTACTTAACACAAAAGATTGTGCAATACTACCCCAACAATTTGATTAGTAGGAAGTCCGGGCAAAACAACTTGTACTGTTATCCCGTGCTTTGCAGAGATAGCGAAATGGCTTCAACATCGAAATTAAAATATGGTGTAATTATGATAATTAATTTAACTACAGAAGTAGTTGCTATCATGTATCGTTACATCACCTCTACTTGTGATGTCTAGCGTTATTACAGCAGAAAACATGGTGAAATGGTGCAACTCTTGCGGACTAGATTCACACACGTGGCCACATAGACGTTTATGTTGCTGTTCCCGTCAATTTTCAATTGGAACAGAAACGGGACCAGCAACGTCAAACAATCTAAATTATCGTTATTTTTGTAATCCTATGACAGTGCATTGTTAAAATAATGATAAATAATTTTAATACTATTTCAGTTGGGTTTGTAATACTGAATTTCGTTTTTTTACGAGCATTTGTTGAAATGTCAAATGGTATAACCTAATGAGTTAAGGATTAATTTCTTATGTGGCATTTATGTGATATTCCATAACAGTGCAACATAAAACTAAGGTGACACATGATCTGTCTTAATGTTTTCATTAATGGCAGTAATCAAAATCGAATAACTCCAAAATATTCATTACATTTTTGCCATTATTAATTTTCCTAAGTCAACGTACGATGCCGTTTCGCAAAAGAAACTATTAACTTTAACTTGGCAACTCAACAAGTGCAAAGGAAATGTTCTTCATTCCGACCCGTACCTGAAGAGATAGAGAAGCAATTTACGCGGGTTGAGAATTGCTTCATCTCCTGCATCGTATTGAAACCTGATTCCAATGTCGGTTAACGATCCGATTTCCTTTGGAAAAACAAGTGAAATTACACGCGCTGTGACAAGTTTTAACCCTAAACTTAACAATCTTTTAGCTAAAGCGCCGTAATGAAACGCCCTCTTTGTTTCCGGGCTTTTTTTCTCACCGTCAAATAACATTGGAAATTGAGCAAGCACACAATGCCAATTCCATTTGCCATTTTCCCATCATTTTTCTTTTCAAACTCCCACAAGCCATGAACTGTCGAATCTCTAGAGGTTCTTGGCATTATCCTCTTTTGATTTGTCATAAGCATTCAGAACAGGCTTTTATAAAAGCAATTTTATACCTTCTGAGCTTTTTTCAAATCCTCATACCTTTTAAATATTAATGCTTGGATGATAGTTTTCGTTTCCACTGACATAAAATACTGCTTGGAATAGAAAATAGAAAATAGTTTTAAAACTTATTTTCTTCACGTCTTTCCTAAGTAAAAAAAAAAAAAAAAAAAAATAATTAAAAAAAGTTAGTTAATTTTAAAATAACAGTGTCAATTAAATAACGCTCTTCCTACCACTTTGTAGCCAAAACATTTCCTCTGGGACAAGACAATCTAAGTGAGTTTGATGTCATCAAATTTCTTGTCATCTCAAACTTTAATCAGCTCTTAATTATTTTCGCCTGCAGCTGTGCAAACATGATCGAACATGCAAATTTACACTGGAGACTGCAGAAAGAACCATTCCCAATGCGCTAATAAAATGAGAGGAAAATATTGATAGACACAAAACTGAATTATCATCCCCTCACTTATTAGTTGCGTGTGAAAGATAATCTCAATTCAAAATTCCTAAACTTCAACCAACCATTCCTTTCAATTACACACATTTTTTTTCTTCTAAAAATTTAAATTCTCTCCAACTTTCTTTTAATTAAATCCACTTTGATTGTTTTGCTCAACGTCCAAAACCCTATATTTAAAAAGAAAATTAAATTTATGGATTATACATTTTTTTTCTTTCATTCAACTGTAGTTGATAACCTGTTGGCACTGATGACAAGTATTGCCTTAATAATACAAGACAGGTGTTATAACCCTTTTGAGACATCACTTAAGCTGTCATTCTTAATTAATTGACCGTCCACCTTTAACCTAGAAATAAAAAAATATTCATTAAAAGTTTTATTTTTAAACCTTATCTTGAAATAAACTCTTAAATAATTCAGTTTTTCGTTTGTTTATATTTTCTTTTTAATATTTAATCTTTATTTGACAAATGGATTTTCCTTGCATCATTTTTTCTTCTCTTTTATGAGCAAAAATTCACTTTCGATGTTTACTAGCTTTTAGTGAGTCTTGTATATCATTTTAGATCTTTTATTTGAATTTTATTTCGACATTTTATTTATGATTCCAAAACCAAAAATGATCTCATAAATCTATTTTTATAGCCTAAAACTTGACTTCATTCTCGCAATGATCCCGCTTAGCTGAGTTATAGTTTTAAAAAAAAATTATATATTAAAAAACATCAAAACTTTCTTAATTTAATTACACTTGATGGGTAATTGTTAAAATTAAAAGTTTGAAAAAGAGGGAAAAAATAATTGAAAATTACTGGTGCAGTAACATTTTACTATAATTAGATCAAAGTGATTTTAAAAGACGTTCAGGAGGCACAAAAGTGAATGAAGAGGTAGTGGGTGAAAGGGAGAGGTGTGATCAACGAGATTAAATGCCAAGCAATGAGGAATCGCTTGTCAAACTGATAATTAATGAACTCCCGTGCTTTTCATCGTGCAAGGAATTCGCTAACATGACTGCAAATTAAATGGCAGTGACTGTCGTTTCCATCCCATTCAATTAATCTTTTGTGTCCGATGCCTTAAAATTAATGGAAAAAAAATTATGTATTTTGTGAATCTATTACAGGTGGGAAACGCCATTGATTTTTCATTATTCGCTAAGCTAAAGCGCTGCAAGTGGCGCCCTCGGTTGACCCAGAATGTAAGTAAAAGCTAGTATTGTTTTAATTTAACAGTGAATTGAATTTAAATGAATGACCCATCTCAAGTAGAAGAACAACAAGAACGACGGTACCAACAAAAAACATTAGAATTTTTATAATCATTATAAAAGTTTACTTATAGACGTAGGAGCAGAAGAAACCTTCGTCCAATTTTCATTACCGTTGCTTTAATAGCTGCCATAATATTTATATCGGTGGTATTCATAACGGCTATCGGTATTTATAAATTTAATAAAGTTGCACCTATTGAGGAAGCTAAAAAAAAAGAAAACAGAAGTGAGTTTTTATAAATTTTTAAGGCGCTCATGCAATTATAAAAATTTTAGGACTGGAAATATAAGCTACAAACTAAGTACACTTTTAGTCGTAGGTTCACATTTGATGTAGCACAGACATCCGCAAAATTTGAAGCAGATGCAGAAATAACATACCAATTCCCCCTAGCAATTCTTCTACATCATTTCTGCATTACATTTTAAACACAAGTGTAAATATAGAAAATATAATATGAAAGTGTAACTGAACTAAAAAAATCACTACCGGTACGTATTAACTCCTAGTAAAACTTGCCATCATTAAATGCGACAGAACTATTAAGGTGCAATGGATACTGCTAATTATTTTAAGTACTCCCACAATGTAAACGAACGACCAAACAAAAATGTTTTTAAATGTTTCAAACTTTTAGTGTAGGGTAGTACCAAACTACAATTCCCTTAAGTATACTGCCAAACTGTTGTAAATCTGACAAACGAAGTTTTTAATTACTGGCAATACAGTATTCTGCCGTTACATACTGATGCTGTAGGAAAAAAAATTATAAAATTTTTTAAATACTTCATTAATGGTATAAAACCATGAAATTGCATCTTCTACACCTGTAATTGTAATAGCGCAGAATTAACTTATATCTTAGCTCTAGGATTTACATTTGTAATATTCTATAACTTCAGTTCAGGTTAGAACATAACCACAAAACACTTCTGTTCTCTTATTTCTATTATGTTTTTGACAATTGACAATTATTAATAAAACTAATTACCAAAAAAAATAAAGTAATAAGAGTAAATGTCAAATAAACATTAGTAATTGCAAACCCTAATTTTTAAATTTTCAAACTATATTTTCTAATGGTACTATGATTTTAAATTAGTTCACATGGATCAAGCAAAAGCCGACGTGAAATGGGCGAAGAAAACTAACGAATGTATTGGAGAACCTCCTGGAATTCCAAGAATGTGTATGTCATGGGATTGGAATGAAGAGGATTACACGATCGGAACAAACATTAGTTACTTCTGTCCCAATGATTCTGCTCAAAAATCCAATTCACGAATAGTCAGACGTGTAGTGTGTAACAAACAGAATCGTTGGGCCATAACCCTAGATAAATCAAGCACTTGCGGTAAGTTGACCATCAACTGACGTCTTAATACTTTTTAAAATATTGGAAAAATTTTATTTATAGTCTGTCCGAACCAAACTGCGCGTTAAAGCATTAAACTTGAGTAAACCTGTATATTTTAATAAAACTCACAATAAATATTTTGTTGCGCAACAATGCCTTATTTTTCTACTAAGCTATTGAAGCTAGAGATAATGTTGCTGTTTAAGCCAAGTAATACAATCAAAATGAATTACTTGAATAAAAAAATCTAACTACTTCTTTTCTTAGGTCATTCGAATATGGGAAGATAACACTTTTGCTCAACATGTTGAAACCTATTACAATTACCTTAATAATATTTGGTGTAATTATCATCATAGTGTGTATCGTAACTGCTCTTGTAGTTGCTTACGGATCAAAACCGTTGATTGCCAAGGAAGGTGTGTTTCAAGTTTAAGTATTTGCACCTTATTCGAGTAGGAGTTTGTCTATATTTACATTTATATTTATACTTAAGCTTATGTCGATTTACGGGATTGCGGAGTATTGACTTGAAAATAATAAACTTGCAGTGTGTTCAATGGATTATTGCAGTTTCGTATAAAATGAACAATTCAACTTTGCACTTTTTTAACGTTGTACTTGTGCCTAGTGAATTTGAAAATAATTGACTGTTGTTGGTTTTGTACCATTACATTAACAGTTGTGAACATTATCCAACACAATAACCAGACCTATCACATTCCGTGCTGAGCGGTCTTCAAATTGGTGTTCCCAATTCCGGGACAATGTTCACTTTGCGTGAACAAGGGGTGTTTGCACAAACACTGCATAACATTTAAAATGTTTACAAGTTCACCTTTACAAATAAAAACACTTGTCTATCTATTCCTGAAGTTACCACGTACAGCTATGCTTGCGTAAGGACAATTTTGGTTAATTAAGTTTTATTAGGAAATTAGAAGAGAAATTTACACCTATGTAACCATGAAACACAAAACGTTTTTAGCCCAGTTAGAACGTGCAATTCAATTTGCAGTTTGGAAATCAACGAGAAAATAAGACTATCCTACGTAATCGGGATACGAATTTGCTTCAAAGCCATGTTACAAAAGTGTATTTTAGGTTCTGCAGTTGTAATTTCTCCAAACCGCAATAGTGTACATCATAGCACAACTGTACAAGAGTAAAATTTCAACAAACTTGTCTGCATACTACGTTAATCCATTGCACACATGGGCCGTTAACATCAACAAGAATTACCACAGTGAATATATAATTTTCAAGTCAATTTGATAGACTGGTAAATTAAGATTTAAGGTGTATTTCCCTATTTTTCATCAGACCGTGGCAGTAAAAAAGAATTAAATTCTGGAGATGGATGTGTGGGAGAGCCTCCAACGTCCAAGTTAAGGTGTATTAATCGAGATTGGAATGGGGAAAATTATAAAATTGGCACTGAAATCTTCTATTACTGTGACGTAACGGGAGAAGAGTACAATGCCATTATGAGAGTACACTGCACTGAAGAAAAGAGTTGGGTAACTGAATTTGACAATTCATCCAGATGTGGTAAGGGAAATAAAAACAAATGTTGGCTAATTACCGATATTATTTTAAATTGTTTTTCAGAATGCCGCAACTAACCAAACGTTTTTATACTTGTAACCTCTAGTCAATTAAATTTTTTTAATAACTCGTTATGCTTAATAAGTAAAAGTGCGGCGTATTTGGCTTTACATAATCTTATTATTGCACTTTCTTAGACTATTCTGTAAATATACCGTACTTATTACTCGTGCAACCCATTCTCTTTTTAAGTACTTCTAATTTTAATCAACCCAATCTTCAAAGCATAGTAAAATAAAAACTCACCAAGTAAATGAATTTTTTCGATTTATCTCTTAAACGTTTTAGTTACTGGTTTTTCAGTCGCAACAATAAAATCTGGGTTCATTGTGCACAGCAAAAACGTTTTTTAAAACATTTGGCCAACTAGATAAGATGGTAAACGGATTTCATAATTGCCATCTCATTCCAGCTGAGATGGCAATTATGTGCGTTCTTTACTCTCGACAGAATCGCTGACTGATTATTTTAACAAGTTTTATGACTGTAATTTGTTATCAATTTAAAGATTGGCTCTCGTTGTGTTCAAAGGCAAATAATAATTGTTCACGCAGATGCTTCAGGTACAAGAGGATTAAGATGAGATTTTCGTTGTAGACGTCGTGCGGACCAATTTCCGATCTCGTGCGGAGTAATTGCCCATTAGTACGGAGCAGTTAGCGGATTAGCAGTGGATTTCATGCGGACTGGAACCAGATGAAAAATGTGTGTGGGTAAAGAGGGAATGGAGATTTACAGTAGGGAGTATAAGGAATCGTGCTACCACATTATTAAAACCTGTATTGAAATATTGGGCATCTCTGTAATGTTGAAAACGTTTTGTAGAATCTTCAATACCAATTTAAAAATGCAATTTCACAGTAGAATTAAAATCAGTAAACACGAAGCAAGAAAACTTTTTTTCTTTCTTTTAGTATCCTTCTCTTAATTCATGGCTTTAAAAACCATTCATTACAAATT